>CAEGAA010014246.1:2500-14834 GCA_903067105.1 Poeciliopsis infans
GTACTGTGTTTTTAAGTTATAACATCGTACACTCTTTGATCTTTGTGTCAACTTATATCTGTTGGGCAAAAATAGCAATTTCTATGTTAGTGTAACACAAACCTCTGTTTCCTTCCCAACATGGCTGATTCAGCAGCCGCGTTATGATGTCGCCTGCTTCAGGTTGGCGGCAAGATGGCGGACAGAGCAGCTGCATGACAATGAGCTCTGGGTAGCAAGCTCCTTCAATAAGCAGTTGAATGTCTAAGAACAGGGCCAGCCCAAGGCATGAGCAAAGTAAGTGACCCGGGCCGGTCCAGTTCAACAGCCAAACATTTAAGCTGCGTGTTTGTGTGAAACTGAGTTCGAACTTGAAATGAATTGATTCTGATGGTGGCTCTCAATATTTCTGAGGTATTTTAGCTTCAAAATGCTGTTTGATAAGGTTTGATAATAATTCAAACTTGTCAATGTTTTACATCGTCAAACAAAAATGTTGTTTCGTCAGGCTGCAAGCTGCTACATTGTGGAAGAGGATTCGGGCCACCGAAAAAAAAAAGAATTGAAAAGTGTTTTCTTTTTTTCCAGTGGCCCTAATCCTCTTCCACAGCCACATGATGAGCTGCTCTACGCTAACATCTATTTGTTGTTTGCTGCTCAGCAAAATCATTTTGTGGCAAAACAAACATTATTTTACATCAACTTCTAAGTTATGAGAAACTTCTATTGAAATCATTTGAAGGCTCAGAATCAATAAATTAGATTTTTAGCTATTGGGATAATACTTAAGAGAAATTTATTGAATCATAGAATGTGATGAATGTGTGTGCAGAGCTGCACCAATTACAGTTTTCTGGCTGATCCCTGGTTACTGATCTTTAAAGAGTCTGACCTGCTGACTTTGATTTTGGCTGATATGATTTTTTGCATGAAATGTCACTAAATAAAGCAAGAAAGTCTCTGAGTTGGCAACTCAGAGACTTTAACGTTTACAGTGAATATGAACTGTAAATGTTCAGAGCTGACCTGGTGGGTCAGTCAAACTGTCACTGCAGAGCAGAAGAGGACAGAAATGATTTATCAACCCTCGCTGATGAAGGGTTATGTTAGAAAAAAAAGCTGAATTTACCAGATTATAATGCATTACCAAAACCATTTATTAATCAGATTAAAAATATAGCATGATCCAATGACCCCACAATTACCCAATTTATCTATTAATGGAATATCATTCACTTACCAAAAATTCAATAACCACACAATAAGAAACTGTCTAAACAAAACTTTATTCCCTGGGAAAATAAATAAACAACATTTTTTGAAAGGTTAAGAACTATTTATTCCCTTGTTGATATTTAGTTATTTAATTATTTTTTTTGTCAATATTACCTTGTATTTTCATGTCTAAAACTGCCTCTACTAACCCTCTACAGAGTTGAACTGTTGTAATTGACTTACTTTTTTGTGCTTACTTTTTTTTTTAAATAAAGTTTTTAAAAAAAATAGCCTGCTTACGTCCTTTCTTTACGTCATCAGGGCGACACGCGGGCTTAGTGTTAGCAGCGAGTAGAGCGTTGTGGCGGATCGTCTTTTAACCTGATTCATCGAATTTCAGTCGAAGCAGAAACCCACATAAAGATGGCTGCTGCCGGGGTACAGGGCAGGAAGAGGCTCCTGAAGGAGGAGGACATGACCAAGGTGGAGTTTGAGACCAGCGAGGAGGTGGATGTTACCCCCACCTTCGACACGATGGGTCTCCGGGAGGACCTGCTTCGCGGGATATACGCCTACGGTACGATCGGGGCTGGCCTGCGGCCTGCGGTGGCGTTAGCTCGGGATGCTAATGCTAAGGTTCTTCCTCTGGTTAAATTGGACAACCTGCAGGAAATCGAACCTCTAGGAAAGTTAAAGACGGACGAACCGCAGATATTCTGGTGGAAGGAAAACTTATTAATTTGTGTGGACCCTCTGTGGAGGAGGGTGGGTCGGAGAAACCCGCTCCGCTAATATCACGGTTCGGACAAAACGCTGTTTGGTCCGACCCCCAGGACGCTTCTGCCGATAATCAGGGACCGACTCTCAGTAGCATGATGGGACCAGCGTCGCTGCTCTGAAATGGGCAGAAATTTGAACGGGGTCCCGCGGGAACCGCAGGACTAACAGACGGAGGCCGCCGTTGCTCCCGGTTCAGCTCGCATTAGCCTTAGCTCCCGGTTAGCTGGGAGCTAACGTTGCGTTCCGCTGCCTCTGGCTGAAAGAAGGAAAACTGCCGGAGTTTGTTGGATTTGGTGCTAACTAGCGTTAGCATCGACAAAATATTTACGGTCCAGATGTTAAAAGATGCCAAAGCACGGAGTGGACCGCAGACTGGACCTCATTGGTTCCACTCCTAGTTCTAGATCGAGTTCTGGTTCCACTCCTGGTTCTAGTCTTGGTCCTGGTTCGAGTCCTGGTTCTGGTTCTAGTCCTTGTTCTGGTTCTAGTCCTGGTTCTGATTCTAGTTCTGGTTTGAGTCCTGGTTCTGGTTCTAGTCCTTGTTCTGGTTCCAGTCCTGGTTCTAGGTCGAGTTCTGGTTCCACTCCTGGTTCTGGTTCTAGTCTTGGTCCTGGTTCTGGTTCGAGTTCTGGTTCTGGTTCTAGTTCTGGTTCTTGTTTTGGTTCTGGTTCTAGTCGTAGTTCTGGTTCTAGTTGTGGTTCTGGTCTTGGTTCTGGTTCTAGTTCTGGTTCTGGTTCTAGTCGTAGTTCTGGTTCTAGTTGTGGTTCTGGTCTTGGTTCTGGTTCTAGTTGTGGTTCTAGTCCTGGTTCTGGTTCCAGTCCTGGTTCTAGATCGAGTTCTGGTTCTGGTTCTGGTTCTAGTTCTGGTTCTTGTTCTGGTTCTGGTTCCAGTCCTGGTTCTAGTCCTGGTTCTGGTTCTAGTCCTGGTTCTGGTTCTTGTTCTGGTTCTGGTTCTGGTCTTGGTTCTGGTTCTAGTTGTGGTTCCAGTCCTGGTTCTGGTTCTGGTTCTGGTTTGAGTTCTGGTTCTGGTTCTGGTTCTGGTTCTAGTTCTGGTTCTTGTTCTGGTTCTGGTTCCAGTCCTGGTTCTAGTCCTGGTTCTGGTTCGAGTTCTGGTTCTTGTTCTGGTTCTGGTTCTGGTCTTGGTTCTGGTTCTAGTTGTGGTTCCAGTCCTGGTTCTGGTTCCAGTCCTGGTTCTGGTTCTAGTCCTGGTTCTGGTTCGAGTTCTGGTTCTGGTTCTGGTTCTAGACCTGGTTCTGGTTCGAGTTCTGGTTCTGGTTCTAGTTCTGGTTCTGGTTCTGGTCTTGGTTCTAGTCCTGGTTCTGGTTCTGGTTCGAGTTCTGGTTCTGGTTCTAGTTCTGGTTCTGGTTCGAGTTCTGGTTCTGGTTCTAGTCCTGGTTCTGGTTCGAGTTCTGGTTCTGGTTCTAGTTCTGGTTCTGGTTCCAGTCCTGGTTCTAGTCCTGGTTCTGGTTCGAGTTCTGGTTCTGGTTCTAGTTCTGGTTCTTGTTCTGGTTCTGGTTCTGGTCTTGGTTCTGGTTCGAGTTCTGGTTCTGGTTCTAGTTCTGGTTCTGGTTCGAGTTCTGGTTCTGGTTCTAGTCCTGGTTCTGGTTCGAGTTCTGGTTCTGGTTCTAGTTCTGGTTCTGGTTCCAGTCCTGGTTCCAGTCCTGGTTCTGGTTCGAGTTCTGGTTCTGGTTCTGGTTCTGGTTCTGGTCTTGGTTCTGGTTCTAGTTGTGGTTCCAGTCCTGGTTCTGGTTCCAGTCCTGGTTCTGGTTCTGACCCGGTTTCTGTGTTTCAGGCTTCGAGAAGCCGTCAGCCATCCAGCAGAGAGCCATCAAGCAGATCATCAAAGGCCGTGATGTCATCGCTCAGTAAGCCGCCCAGTTCATCACCACCGCCTCCCGTCGTCATGGTGACTAATGCCACTCTCCGCTCTGTGCAGGTCTCAGTCTGGGACGGGAAAAACCGCCACCTTCTGCATCTCTGTGCTGCAGTGTTTGGACATCCAGGTCGGCGGCCGGGTTCCGACCCAATTTTGCTCTGGTTCCGTTTCGACCTGGTTCCGACCCGTTTGCTCTCTCTGCAGGTGAGGGAGACCCAAGCTCTGATCCTGGCTCCAACTCGGGAGCTGGCGGGACAGATCCAGAAGGTAGCTCCGCCTCTTCCGTCCTCCAGGTGAGTGTCACGTGTGATGCGTTCTGATTGGCCAGCGGTCTCACCTGCACAGGTGCTGCTGGCGCTGGGAGACTACATGAACGTCCAGTGCCACTCTTGCATCGGTGGCACCAACGTGGGCGAGGACATCAGGAAGCTGGACTACGGGCAGCACGTGGTGGCCGGCACGCCAGGCCGCGTCTTCGGTGAGTATGGGATGGGGCGGAGCTTCGGCCGAGGCCCCGCCTTTTCTGACCGGTCGCCTCTTCCTGCAGACATGATCCGGCGGCGCAGCTTGAGAACCCGAGCCATCAAGATGCTGGTTCTGGATGAAGCCGATGAGATGCTGAACAAAGGTGGGTGACGGAGAGCCGTTAGCATGCTAACTGCAGCTAGTCTGTCCTTGCTGGCCCATGCTATTGGTGGTTAGGAGCTTATGCTAGCCTATGCTACTGGCAGCTAATCCCTCCATGCCAACCCCTGCTGTCCCCTCATGCTAATGGCGTCTATGACCTCTTGCTAGCCCATGCTAACGGCGACTGTCCCGGCAGGATTCAAGGAGCAGATCTATGATGTGTACCGCTACCTGCCTCCTGCCACTCAGGTGGTTCTGATCAGCGCCACGCTGCCTCACGAGATCCTGGAGATGACCAACAAGTTTATGACCGACCCGATCCGGATCCTGGTCAAGCGGTGAGTCTGAAACCGGGCCGGTTCTCATGATTTGGCACTAGAATTTTGGGTCCAGACAGGAAACAGAAAAAATTGCTTCTTGTCTTTATTGCAGCTGGGTTGTTGCTGAACTCTGATACGGACCAGCACCAGGTCAGAACCAGTTCTGGCCCAGGTGGAACCTGTGGGATGGGGTTAAATCTGGTCAAATGAATGAAAAACATCTGTAGCAAGAGTCGCAGGCGGCGCGGCGCAGGCGGCGCGGCGCAGGCGGCGCAGGCTGCGCGGCGCAGGCGGCGCGGCGCAGGCGGGAATCAAAGGCACGCAAAGCTTAAATCTTATTGGTCCGTTTGCTTTTGTTTACTTGGCGGTTTGGCGCTTTTTCTGTAAGCAAAAAATGAATGAGCAGTTTGAACGTCCCGTAGCTCTTAGAGCGGTTGAGCTTTATGGTGTTCGGTTCTGGCGGGTCCAGTTAGCAGACATCTGCCGCTCTAGTCGAAATGTTCCCCAAAGAGTTGCTTCACCTTCTCCTTGGACGTCTGGCACCAGCTGAACCTGGGAATCAACATCCTCAGCTTTCGCTTCCATATCTTTACTATTTAGCATCGTTTGTAAAAAAAAAAAAGGGTTTTGCTGCTTTCGTGGTTCAGGTTTGTGCTGGTTTTGTGCGGTTGATGCGGTTGGAGAGGTGGTTGTGCTCCTGCAGGTCAGGTGCAGTGATAGTTTAGTGCAGACAGTCCGATCTGTCGGACATTTTTTTCAACATCTGCTGGTGTCATCCAATGGGAGACCCGTCAGCTTTTAAGTTTGCGAAATCACAAAAAAAGCTAATAAACCGGCGACCCGCCAGAACCGTACACTGTAAAAAGCTCAGGCTGATCTTGGAACAACGGGAGCTTCAAACTCCACTCGTTCATTTTAGCTGACAGAAAAAGCAAACTGACCAATAAGATTTAGGCTTTGGCCTGCCCTTCGACCCCCACAGACTCACACTGATGCGAACATGTTTAGGGTTTGGGATCTTTCCAGCTGCTGCTGCAATAATCCAAACTGTCAGTCACTTCTGGTTTAGAATCACAGAAAATCTCCAAAAGGGAATCAAACTTCAAACTCTGAACTGAGAACTTCTGATCACATCATAGCAATTGATCATAGCTGCCATGGCAAATTATGACTGATAACTATCGTCAATAGTCCCTAACATTAATGTGACCAGGCAGCATGTAATGATAAATATACTATTGTTAAGAAGGCAGAGCCAAGAAAATTTCTATCTGTATCAATCAAGTCGCCCTTCGTGTTGCTCTGTACCTGTGAAGTAGCTCCCAGTCTTAAAAAGGTCGGTGACCCCTGCTCTGTAGAAACCATTAGTTTCTAGGTTTTCAGTCAGTAAAACAAATCGATTGTTTCCTCCCAGATTATTTTTCTGCTCCAGGTTTGATGCTTTGACCCTGTGGTCTTAAGAGGCGGGGTCATTAAATCCCAAAAGTTTTTTAAACCAGAACCGGGTTGAGATGATTGATGTTTTTGGACCTGCCTTTGTAATTGAGCACTGAGCCGCGCTCCTTCCTGGTTCCTGCTGCAATGGCGGCCATTCCATCAAGATGGCGGTTAGCCAAGAAAGCTGGGTCGCATATTCCTACTGCTGACCCAGGACCAGTTCCAGCTCCTCTGGTTCTGGAACAAACTGAGAACCTGAGATGACCAGAACCTGCTGGTTCTGTTGGACCGACACTGACCCTACTCTGTTCCCCTCAGTGATGAGCTGACCCTGGAGGGCATCAAGCAGTTCTTTGTTGCCGTGGAGAGAGAGGAGTGGAAGTTTGACACCCTGTGTGACCTTTACGACACGCTGACCATCACACAGGCCGTCATCTTCTGCAACACCAAGAGGAAGGTCAGACACACACACACACACACACACACACACACACACACACACACACACACACACACACACACACACACACACACAGCTGCTGTTGTGTAGTGGTCATCATGGCGACCAGAGAGCAAAGAGGGGAAGAGCTGAATTTCACTGAGGCAGAAGCTCAAACGATTCTGGTTGCCACGTTTCTCTTTACATCCAGAAAGTGGGCTCATTGAGACTTTTGTTTACCTTCCCATCCGCTAGCAGCAGAGCCGCTAGCAGCAGAGCCTAGCGGAGCCGCTAGCAGCAGAGCCGCTAGCAGCAGAGCCGCTAGCAGCAGAGCCGCTAGCAGCAGAGCCGCTAGCAGCAGACATGTTACCATAGCAACTGACAACACCACCAAAAACACTGAAACATTTTCACACAAAGAACAGAACATTCAGTCTGTTGGGTTTATTTTTTCAGGCTTGATGTTTATTTTGTAATTATGGTGGATTAGCTACTGCTGCGAGGGTTAGCTACCCTAATCTAACACTACGGTAGATTAGCTTGTGGTATATTTTTGAAACCAAATTCCACAACATGTTGTGGGTGTCAAAGTCAAGTTGTCATAACTGAGCTGCTTCCCTCTCCCTCTATATTTTTCCTTAAGTTTTCCTTGTGATCTAGTTGTCATAGTGTAGCAAAGTGCTGTTGATTCCATATTTAGCTAAAACCAATGCCAGTCATCGATAGCCAGCAGCTTTTTGCACGTCTGAGCTCACATTGCAACGGATCCATAGAATACCAATGAAGCCCCCCTGCAGGCTGTAGTGGCGTCCAGCATCAGCATGGGCCAAAGCCTGATGGGAAATGGAGTTAGCGTGTTTCTGCTACAGGTGGACTGGCTGACAGAGAAGATGAGGGAGGCCAACTTCACCGTGTCGTCCATGCATGGAGATATGCCCCAGAAAGAGAGAGAGTCCATCATGAAGGAGTTCAGGTCTGGCGCCAGGTGAGACGGGGGGGAGAACGAGGCAGATGGGTTGAGACTAGTGGACCGGTCCCACTGACCCGTGTCCTGTGTGTCCCCAGCCGGGTCCTGATCTCCACAGACGTGTGGGCGCGCGGCCTGGACGTCCCGCAGGTGTCGCTAATCATCAACTACGACCTGCCCAACAACCGAGAGCTCTACATCCACAGGTAGGCGGCGGCGCAGCGACCCTCTGGGCAAAACATTATGACCGCTGCAGAACAGATCCCAGGTTCTGATCGTTCACGTGACCCGTCGTCTCTCCCAGGATCGGCCGGTCCGGTCGCTACGGCAGGAAGGGCGTGGCCATCAACTTTGTGAAAAACGACGACATCCGGATCCTGCGGGATATCGAGCAGTACTACTCGACCCAGATCGACGAGATGCCCATGAACGGTACCTGCCCGTTTCCATGACAACACCGACGGCTCCCCTCCCATTGGCTGTTTTCACGTTAACACCCTGTCTGGTTTTCTCCACAGTGGCTGACCTGATCTGACCTGATGACGTCACAGCCCCGCCCCCTTCCTATTTACTTCTCATTGGCCACGCAGTTGCTTCCTGTTTTACCTGTCCAGGTGACGTTCGCTGTTGAACGTTACCTGTTTTTGTAAATAAATTTGCTTTGGATTCATGTATGTTGTTGATATCCTGTTTCCATGGAAACACGCCACAGCTGCTACGCGCGAGCAGCAGCGCCCCCTGACTGCAGGAAGAGGGACTCGACGCATAGCCAAATTTGTTGAAATATTTTTAAAGAAAGACAGACATCAAAAATTCAGATGTTATGAACAGACATTGAATGCATCAGAGAGGCGGAGCTCCCTGGATCAGGCTTCGCCTCCCAACATTTTAACATGTAAAAACTCCAGTATTTCATTTACAGGACAGGAAGTAACGTGCTGCTAGCAGGAAGTGATGTCATTGTGTTGGAGGAACCCAACATCAATCAGGAAGTGACTTCACAATATTGGAGAAAAGGAAGTGATGTCAGACTGTCTGGGAGCAGGAAGTTAGAGTTGCTTCCAGCAGCAACCAATCAGATGAAACTTCCTGTATGTGAGAGCCAATGACCAGCAACGGTTTACAAAAAAAGCGTTCTGATTGGTCCATTGACGAGGTGCGCTCCGTGGGAGGAGCCTACGACTCTCTACGGATGAACCAGATCTCGTTGCGGCGCTGCGGCGCTCCAGGATTGTCGTACACGGCGACCATGTAGCGGTCGCTGTGGACGCCGGGGTCACCGGGGTCGAGCAGCTCCCGCAGGACGCGTATCTGCCAGCCCACCGTCTGCTCCGTGGTCGTCCCGTAGAACGTCCTGCACACAATTAGAGAGTCAGGGGCGGGTCAGCTGACGTCCCACAGCAAAAGAGGCGGGGCTTACCTTGCAATCACTCTGATTGGCTCCCGGTAGCTGACGCTGATGTCGGGATCGAGGGAGTGCGGCACGCTACTCTGGAACTCTGAGGGAAGAAAGAACGCCGTCTCCACACTCTTCTCAAACGTCTCGCCGTCCTCCATCACCTGGACGCTGCTGACCACAGGTACGGTCATGCCCAGGTAGCGCCCTGTTACCACAGAGACATTGTGATGTCATCGGGCGCGCCAGCCGACAGGTGTCGGGGCGGGGCCTCACCTGCAGAGTTCTCCTTGCAGATGAAGCGCATCAGCTTCATGAAGGCGAGCGAGATGCTCTGCTCGTACAGATCCTCGCCGCGCCGCGCGCCCACCCAGAACCCGGCCGGGTACCGCCGCTCCTCGTACAGAACCTCGCCCATCTGGACACACACAGGCCGTCACCACGGTGACAGCGACTCAGAGCCCGGGCTTCCCATTATGGTCTGTACCTTCTCATGGCGGGAGATCAGGACGAAGGGCAGCGGCTCCCTCTGCTGGCGGTTCCGGGTCATTTCCTGGATCGGCCCGGTCATTTCTGAAACGCAGAGAAAACAGGCGTCTGATTGGATGAGCGTTTGGCCCCGCCCCTTCAGCAGGCGTGTGATTGGATGAGCGTTTGGCCCCGCCCCTTCACCTGCAGGGACAGACACCTGGTGGGTGCTGGCCACCGCCTGCCAGTGGCTCAGCAGGCCGTCCTCGTCCCCCATTGGCTCGGCGTTGTCGGTGATGTCATCGTCCAGCTGCTCGTCGTCCAATCCCTCCAGGTCATCCAGTGAGATCAAAGCCATGATGCGGACCGGACCTGCGGACCGGACAGAACCAGAACCATCAGAGGAGACGACCCCGAGCAGCCAATCAGATCCCTCTACCTGAGCAGCAGGGGGCGCCATGCCGGCGTCCAGGACCAGAAGTTCTGGATAGGTTCTGCTGAACGGACCGGTCGGAACCTTTTGAGTTCTGATCACAATAATCTGTGACGTCACACTCAGACCTTTAATGTGACCCGGCTTGAACCGGTTCCGACCCAGTTCCTAGGTTTCGGCCCACACAGATTTACTATGTCCGGTTCAGCCGGACTGGACCGGAACAGAAAGGTCCCGAAAGGAACGGGTCCAAACAGAACCGAACTCCGTTCAGTGATGGTTCCGAGGTTCTGCTGCTCCTCCAGACAGAGCCGGGCCAAACCCGAACCGAACCGCAGCGGCTTGTGTACAGATGAGCTCTGTTAGCGACCGGACCGGACCGACCCGGACCGGACCGCTGCTTACCGGGTTCTGGTCGCACTGGTTCAGGTGAGTTCGGAGCTCCGACGGTCCAAACGGTTCAGAAGCTTCTCTGCTTCCGGCTGCTGGTCTGCGCCAAGACTTTCAGAATAAAAGCCTGTTGACAGCAGCTGAGTTTAGAACCGAACCGAACCACGTGACCCTTTTATAGGCGTGACGTAATATCACAGCGACAATAATAAAGACTTTAATCCGGTTTTGTTTGTGTGTTTTTACTGTTTACTGCTCAGAACCAGAACCTTCTCTGGGTTCTGCAGGTCGAACCGAACTGGGCTCTAAGTTCTGCTGTCCAGAACTCTGCGGAGACAACAGAACCGAATCAGAACCTAACCATAAGAAGCTGCAGGTCATTTTTCATCGTCTTGAATGGATCAATAGTAATGAACAATTAATAATCAATCAGCTCCTCTGACCTTGCAGAACCAGAACCGATCCAGAACTGGTTCTGTTTGGGCTTCAGACATTATCAACTAATTTTTTTTGTTTGATCTTTGGACCTTTAACGGGTCGGAAGCTCTACTGAATCCATCTGGTTCTTTTATAGAAAACTTCAGTTTGGGTCGACCAGAACCAGAACCACAGGACGGCCCAGCCTGCTGAAGAACCTGGTTCTAGATAACTCTGCAGCGCCGTGGTGGTCGGGTTGGGACTGGTACCGGTACTGCCTGCTCATCTCTAGATGAACATGATTGCACCCGTTTCCTTCTGGACCGGGTTCACCAGAACCAGCAGTTCTCAGGTTCCAACCTGGCTGACATTCATCATCTGGAATATTTAAATGAAAACTGAAGCTGGAGGAAAATGGAAAGTTCTGGTTCTGGACTGGTTCTGACCCATAACACAGCTGCTTAAACCCATTTAGTTGCTGCGATGGCTCTGGAGGCCCAGGAGACTTCTGCAGGTTCTGGTTCTGTTGGGCCAGAGGTGGTGTTCATGCTGGGTTCTGGTTCTGATTCCAAATGGTCAGAAAGAGCACCATCAGTCGGAACCGATCCAGAACCGGTACACGACCCTGATCCTGGTCCAGTTGCTCATGTGTGATTTCAGAACCAGTTCGAATCCCTGCAGGTACCAGAGAGCAGGTCGGACCTGGTCCAATTAGGCGGTGACTCCGCCCCCTTTTGGTGGGAGGAGCTTCTGCAGGAGCTGCTGCTGCTGCTGCTTTGGGTCCTATCAGAACCGGGTTGAAGTTCAGAACCTCAACTTGAAATCAGTAAAACATGACTTTCCTACAATCTTACATTTATTTTGATGCTGTTATCAGTTACTTCCGGTTCTGAATTCTTACTCACTACCAAGGTGGACTTGTTGGTGTCAGACTCCAGCGCTATCATTTTTAGACCAAGTCGCCACACACAACATGGCGGCGTCTCTGCGCTGCTGTTTTTATAGCCTGTTGCCATGGCAGCAGGGTCCTTGCTGTTGACCTTGATGCAGCTCAGATCTGAACAGCGTCAGCAGAACCGGGCCGCTCTGAGCGCGCTCAACATGGCCACTTCCTGTCACACCTGATCAATAATATCCTCATGATCAATAATCAGCTGCAGAAACACCATGGCAACCATGTGGATCCACGGTATCTGGCTGCATTAATGTCATCCTTCAGAGACCTTTATTTTGAAAGGGGGGGGAAACTGACTGGTGCTGATTTACCACACAAGTTTGTGTGGCTCTTTATTTCCATTGACTTCCATTCATTTCTGCAGCCTAGCTAACCAATTCACAACTTAAATCTGACCTCTGACCCTGTTGTGGGGACTAGGCTTTGGGGCCCCCCCCCCCCCCCCCCCCCCCCCCCCCCCCCCCCCCCGGGGGGGCGGGCGTGGGGGGGGGGGGGGGGGGGGGGGGGGGGGGGGCGGGGGGGGGGGGGGGGCGGGCGGGGGGGGGGGGGGGGGGGGGGGGGGGGGGGGGGGTGGGCGGGGGGGGGGGGGGCGGCCGGGGGGGGGGGGGGGGGGGGGGGGGGGGGGGGGGGGGGGGG
>CAEGAA010014248.1:0-31894 GCA_903067105.1 Poeciliopsis infans
AATTCTATTTGGGGTTCCACTGCTTGTAAAAACGGACCAAGCCGAATTTTGGCAATAAGTTAAAGATTTACGATGTGTGGAAAATGAGCCACTTCAAAAACTTTCTGAATGAAATGCCACGATGGAACTCAGCTCGTTACCAAGCAACCACAGCAAAGCTCTGCATGTTACCTAGCAACCCAAGTGGCGCTCCAGCCCCTTCGGCCAACTGGTTTTACCACTATATGCTTTGTACAATGGCTACTGGAAGACACAAAGTGTTTTGTTATTGACTTGCCATCCAGAAACCACTCGCTGCATTTTTGTTGATTGCGCAGGAGGCTCCACTTCTGGTTTTCAAAGATGTTTGGTCGTATAATTGCACTTCTGTTTGCAGCCATTTTCAAGTTGATTTTGGGGGGGCGTGGCCAGCAGACGGCTCTTCGGATTTAAAGGAACAGTCTTCCCAAAACAGCTCATTCTGAAAGGAGTTTGATAACTGAGCAGATCTCATCATCTGAGAAAGATTTTGTGCAGAAATATAATAAAACTGTTTTCTATGCCTCATAGACTCATGGTAGCCTGTTGAAGGAAGCATAATAGATTACTTTTAAATAAAATGTACTTGTTGAACTGTAATATTTATATTGTTTCCTCGATGTAGAACTCATATAGTTGAAATAATGTGCTGTAAAATAAATGGTTTTTAAGTTTTTCCTGTGTTTGGTCTGTTTTTTGTTTGTTTGTTTGCTTTTTTAATTTTCAGAAATAAAGATGATCAAAATGATTTGTATTTAAAGCACTTATACAATCTGCATGAGGACTATAACATGGAAATATCCTCAGTGAATTGTACTAATATTTCCACAAATGTTTATTTTATAAAATCCCATGTATATTCTTGAGTTTTATTATATCTTTGAATGCTGGTCTATTTTTATTAGTGGTGTTAATAGTTTGTGATTAATATATGTTTTGTTTTGCTGTGAATAGAAAGGATTTGTACTCAATAATAATCTTGATGTCAGAACATTGAACCTTACATGACATTTTTGCATAAACATGACTTCAGATTTTTTATTTCACCTTTCTGGATTAATGCACTGTGAAATAATAAATATGGTGCAAAATGTTGGGATAAATGAGCAATTAAAGACTCGTTGCTTTAAAATTGGTCTTAACAACAGTGTTAGCACAGAACAGGTTTGCAGCCAGTAAGAAAAGTTTTTCTCCATCTTTGTAAACTTGATGCATCACAAAATAAATTAATTGTTGTTGAATAATATGCAAAACTCATGACAAATACATATGGTGAAAAACACGCAGGTGTTCTCAGAGCTGCAGTGGAGAAGCGTCAGCAGGTTTGAACGCTCCGTCTTTTTACTTTCTTTATTTGACCTTACCATCAAAACAAAGATTGTCTAATTGTTGTTTTTATGTTATTGAAGTAAATGTAAATGTTAGTACTAAATATGAGATTCAACTTTAATATCGTAATTGTTTTATTGGTCCTTTACATTTTCATTTCACAAAAAAGTAAAATAAAAAAAAAACTAAGTTTTTGTTTCAGTATTTAAAGGCAGAACTTTCTGTATTAAAACGACTCACTAAATATTAATACAAGTTACTGGCAGTAAAAGTCAGAAATACTTGGCATCATATAAACCCAATGTTTGTTTGTTGTTGTTTTTTTAATCATTTTTGCAGAAATTGTTAAAAAAAAAAACAGAAAGAAAAAAAACTAGAGGAACTTATTGATGTAATTTGGTATCTGGAATCTTTATGGCCACATTAGAACCAATGGTGGACCAGATTTGGCCCCTGGACCTCGAGTTTGATACTCATGCTCTGAACAGTTCACAGTTTGTTCGGTTTAAAAGCATTTTAATGGGTTTTAAGCCTCTGAACAGGTTAAAAACACACCTGTTTGTTGTTGTAACTGGAACAATGATGAACAGATGGTTTGGTAAACTCTGATGTTTATTGCTTGTTTCATACCTGATGATTTTAAAAGCTGCACAAATGAACTTAACAGCTTGAATTGTACTGAATTTAAACCTTTTTTTCTCTTTTTGTTTGGTTTTGTTCTGCCTCTCCCTCCAGATATCCGCCATCATGTCACTCAACTCTTCAAACGGCTCTCAGTTTGTTCTGCCTTCCTCTGTTTCGGGCATCTATGATTTTATCTATGGCTGCTTCCAGTCAAAGGTTGGCATTTACAGCATGACGGTCTACACCGCCATCTCCGTCCTGCTTCTCCGTGTTTACATCCCGATTATTGACGTGGGACGTCGGTGTTGGCGAACGCAGACGAGTCACTCCGATCTCATCACGTACCAAGTGGTGATGATTGAACTGGCTCATTTATGCGGCTGCGTCTTGTGCTGCTGTGGGATCTACGCTGGCATCCCGGATCTGATCATTGTTGGCTCCTACTTCTTCCCTTTCAAACTGACAGCGCAGATGTTGTTTCACATCCTGACCTGCCTGGAGCGGTACCTGGCCGTCGTTCATCCCGTCACCTACCTGGGCCTGAAGACAGCCAGCATGCTCAGAGTCAGAAACGCTGTGTTTGGGTTTACTTGGTTTCTTTCTGCTCTCTCAGTGGGGACTCTGAATGTTGTAGATGAGCTGGCTCTCATAGTCTTAGCCGCAAGTACTATTTTCGCCTGTTTGCTCGTCATCTTTTTCTTCTGCATTTCTGTTCTTTGCGTGTTGATCGAGACAAAGCCAGGCGATCGGGTTGGCGACCGTCAGCCGGTCCACCAGACCAAGCTGAGAGCTTTCTACACCATCGTAACCATCCTGGCTCTGCTGCTGCTGAGGTCTGGGAGCAACTTATTCAATATCCTGAGGCTGAATGCAGTGAAAATGGGGGAGGACAGAAAGTGTGGGATGTGGCTGTCCATATTCTGGTTCTGCCTGCCCAGCAGTTTGGTTCTTCCTTTCCTGTTTCTGCAGAGAGCAGGAAGGTTAACCTGCTGCAGGAGAAACAGTAGCTCAGCCCAGAGTTCAATCTAGGAAAGATCTGAGTGTTTTTTCTGTCCTTGTGCTCATGACAGGGATTTTACATAAGTTCATATGTTCAGTTCACTCTTCTGATTATTTTTGTTTATTCTTATTTATTTTCTTATGTTTTAGTCTCTCAGTTGTTCTCGTTATTCTCCCATCACTGCTTGTGTCTTCAGTTTTTGGATTTGTTTTGGATGCATTTGTGTTCAACTGGAAGCTCCTTTTTATAGTTGGATTGTTTGATAATTATTCATCACCATTCTGCTTTTTTATTTTTTCCTGCCTGCAGCTTTTGGGTTCACTTTTTGTGATTATTAATTAAAGCTGTTCCATTTTACATGCAGTATGTTGTATTTAATGGTTTTTAACATGTCTTTCTTTGCTTCTGTCATTTTTCCAACATTTTCAGTCGTAGGTGTTCTTGAAAAAACACGACTTGCAGTTCATGACGGTTATTTGAATAAATGCAAAGTTTTTCCCTCATCACTTGCCTAATGTTTATTCATTATTATGGATTTTATCCCTGTTGTCAATCTTACACCGGCTATGGATTTGATTTTCTCTCAACTTGAGCATCAACATGTTTAAAGGTTCGGACTTTTGTGTTATAATTAAAAACAATAAGGCAACAAGCAGTGGAAAAATATTCATATCGAATCTTTAATCTAATGGCACCGATATAAGCATTTGAGTTTGATTAGTTTTTAACAGATTAAATGTAAAAAAGGTTAAGCATGTTCAACGTTGTAACAATAAAACAATTTAATTATGATTCATTTAGATGTTGTGCAGTGTTCAAAATCCAGATCAATTGAATTTTTTAGACAGTTTTTAAAGAAACAACTGACTTTGTTTGTACAATTTGTCCTAAAACTGCTGCCTAACTCTGCAATTCCAGTTAATTACAACTATAGTGTCTCATCTTCCTTTTTCTGAATATTATTTTAATTTTTCCTCTTGTTTTGTTGGCCTGAAGCTTCAGGAGTTCAGGGAGAAATTAAAGTTGCACAAATCATATTTTTTTTAACATAAGGATGAAATCAATAACGATGTCGCTGGTTGTTACAGGACGATTCAACAGAAACACAGTGAATGACATTTAAATATAGATCATTTACATTTACAAGAAGTTTTACAGAATTTTCAGAAACAAGCCACCTGGGCAGAACGATCTGAGAGTCTGAGGAAAAAATGCG
Organism: Poeciliopsis infans; assembly: GCA_903067105.1. Lineage (NCBI taxonomy): Eukaryota > Metazoa > Chordata > Actinopteri > Cyprinodontiformes > Poeciliidae > Poeciliopsis > Poeciliopsis infans. The sequence continues at coordinate 4,188 of CAEGAA010014248.1, forward strand.
ATTAAAGAAAGGAAAATATTTCTGGTGTGAAATCTCTGTGTCAGTATGAAGGCGATTGTTTTTAGGAAATCAAACGGTGCCACGGTTTCATGTTACAGCACTTTAATTTCCCCGTTCTGTGCAGAAAAAGCAGAGGTAACACTAGAATGCAGGGCAGGTTAAACCAAAGGTCATACGTCATCAGCAAACAGTTTGACCTTTGGTGAGATATGTGTAACACCGCCCAACACAAACACCAGGCACACCTGACCACCAGTACTCCCAGTATGGACAGGATGGTGTGAAATGCCCTCAGCTTTGCCCGACCGATCCTCTTCATCGTCTTCCTCTGCTCGCCCGGGCCCGGCTGAGTCAAAACACAGAGAACAGAGACGTTGAAGAAGAAGACACAAACCAACGCCGAGGTTATGATGCAAAGATTGAAATAGTTGAAGCACTCCTCCATCAACAAACCGAGCTCCACTAAAGAAATCAGCCAGATGCAGCAGACGGTCCGCGTCCTGATCACTCTGTCACTTCTCAGCCTGAGGTAGGTGACAGGGTGAACAACGGCCAGGTAACGCTCGACACAGGTGAGAACATGCAAATACAACTCTAAAAACCAGGTAAATGAAAACAGGTAATACCCCGCCAACAACGTCTTATAGTGCTGACAGAAAATTCCCAAAATCCCAATAAAATGTCCCGAAACACCAATCAGCTCAACGACGCCAAAGTGGTAGGTGAAGTAGTCGGAGTGATTTGTCGTTGAGGAGGAGGTGAAGGACTTCAGCCGCCATTGTTGGAGGAAGCGGCGGAGGATGACGATGGAGAGAGGAAGGGCGAGGAGGATGCTGCTGATGAAGTAGGCGGTCACCATGAAGGAGCTCGGTCCAGAGATGAAGCACTCGATGTCGAGCGGCAGGCGGGAAACCTGGAGGACGGAGTCGTTGGAGGGAGACGCGACGCTCACAGGCATGTCTGGAGGGAAGAACACAGAAAGCAAAAGGTTTTCCAGAAGTTCAACACTGATTTTAGTAAGTGAACCTGCTTGAAGGACTTTATTTTACTGACATGAATTTCGGGTCATTTTAATCAGACAGAAAAATGTTTCATCTGATTTCTGATCTAGAAGAAACTTGTTCATTTGTATGGATCATCTGCAAAAGAGAATATCTGTTATGAAAATCATGGACAAGCTGACCATCCTCTTCATGAGACTGTCTTTGGAAAACAGAGTCTTCAGTCAGAGGCTTCGTCAAGTTCCCTGTGATATAGACTGCTACAGGAGATCTGTCCAACAATAACACTTTGAGGACCTTTAGCTTTAAAGCTGACTTTAAAAGAATATTACCTTCAGAAATGAGGAAAACAGCGACCTTGAACACGGGAATCTTTCTTCAGAAATCTGCTCTGCACTCCAAATATTTGGCAGCGATTCTCTCTCCTCCTCTCTGCATAGAGTCCAATTCAAAATAGCAAGAAAAAAAACAAGCAACAACAAATAAACAGTGTAGATTAATTGTATGCAAAAGACATGCAGTCCGTTTCCACATTACAAATGACAGTTTCAGTCATTTATTAGATTTATTACATTGCATAAAGAGATTTATTGAGAAAAAAATTATTCAAATTATGTTTAATGTTTTCTGGGTAAACAGCCAATAAAATGTGGCCCTGAATTTGATTAGGAAGTGAAATCAGGGGCCTCATATGAATGTTGCGTGAGAATGTTTGTAAATAAACATCCTAGAAAGCATCAAAACTCACTAAATTCACTGAAATATGACTTCATCCAGGGTTGATTAACCCATTTTTTCGTCTTTCGATGTCGTTTGAACGTCTTCCTCCTCCTATGACGACTCCCTTCTTCATCCCAACTCTTCCTCCTCCAGCTGCCTCTTCATCAGACCGACCTCCATCGTCTTCCTCATATTCATCAAGCTCCTCCCTCTGCATCCCAATCCTTCGCCGCGCTCCTCGGAGGCCGAGAGACAACGGCTCCGCTTCTCCAGCATCGGGCCGCTCTGACTGCGCCACGTGTTTGTCATGGAAACGGTCAGCGCGTTTTGGGTCAGATCAAACGAATAAGTTTGTTCAAAATCACGCAGCACCATTTCCTGTCGTCTTCTTCGTCTTTTGAAACACCACCTCAGCCAAAACCTTTTTATTGAAAAGGTTGAATTTTTTTTTTTTTTTTTTACACAAATTTCCTTGAAATTTAGTTTTGCAATTCCACTTTGTGAAATCATACAGTAAATGGAAATGCAGTTCTGAACTACATGCAATGGAGCAATGGTTTATAACTATGTTGTTCACCACAGTGGCGACAGCAGCCATGTTTCCCAGCAGCGTTTAGTCAACGTCAGCGTCGTGCTTCATGCAAATAAACCAGATTCAAATCCTGCAGGACAAAGAAAAAAATCAGACGCTTTGAGCTGCAGAGGGAAGACAAGTGAGAAAAGTTAAGAAACAACATTTTAAGGTTGGTGTCGTTACAAGTTGCAGTTTAAAGTGTTTGATTCCTTTACAGCTGTTTTTTCTGTTCCTGAATGTTTTCTGTTTTTGTGTGTTTTTAGCAGTCACTCTATTGTGACGCACTTAAAACAGTGAAATTCTGTTTGTGCAAGTAAAAGTTTGAAATATTTTGTTTCATTCTCCTTCAAATTGATTGGTCAGACATCACCTCTTTTTTTTTTAAAAAAAAAAAGAAAAAAACATTTTTAGAGCTGTTCTTTCTTGGTTGATCATTAGTTAATAAAATCAAATGTTTTTCAGATCATGAACGGCTCTGTTCTCCGGTCCAACGTGACCGTGCCCGGACCTTTAGACTGCTACACATTCGGACCCAGCTCTGTCATCTTCACGATGTTCAGCCTGTCGTTCATCTTCCTCCTCGTTCCTCTCTGCTGCCCTGTTCTCTACGACGTTTTCCACAAACTGAGACGCACAGGCTTCACCTCCTCAGCAGCAGCTCTGTCCCACTGTGACTCTTTCACCTACCACAACGTCGCCATGGAAATGATTGGCATCTTTGGTTCTGTCCTCCTTCTTTCTGTCAGATACATGAGAAAATATCACATTTTTAAAATCGGGAACTGTATGATTTGTATTACCTGGTACGGAGAGCTTTTTGTCCACACGCTGACGTGTCTGGAGCGCTACCTGGCAGCCGTACACCCCGTCACATATATGGGCCTAAAAAATGAAAAGGGAATAAGAATCAGAAATGTTGCAGTAGCTTGTGGCTGGGTAATAACCGTTGCATCAGCGCTGTGGATTACAATGGAAGAGGTAGTTATCATGGACCTCTGCCTCTTGGTTCCAGCAATGATAGTCATTTCCTTCTGCTGCATTTCTGTTCTCCGTGTTTTAATTCGTCCAGGCCCAGGGGGGAAAGTTGAGGAAAAGAAAAAGGTTGACCAGTTCAAGCAGAGGGCATTCTTTACCATTCTGTACATTCTGGCAGCGATAGTGGTGAGGTTGGCTTCAAATTTGATTTTTGAACTGCTCTACATCTTTAGAGGTCATACCGACTGTTTGATAATCTCATCCATTATGTTTTTGAGCCTTCCCAGCAGCATGATGCTGCCACTGCTGTACTTAAAGAAAGAAAGAAAGAAAATATTTTTAACACGATGACTGCTAAGTGAGAGTTAGCTATCTATTTAGCTAGCTAGCTCTGGGTAGCTAGCTACAGTTAGCTAGCTACAGTTAGCTAGCTAGCTAGATAGATAGATAGAAAGATAGATAGATAATATGCTCCATATTTCTGGATTCAGTCCTACATAGCATTTAAAAGTTGCATAAAAACATCAAAATTAACTCATAATAAGTCGTTTCCCAGCTTCACCTTATCCATTTGTTTTGCTGACGGTGCAAGGATGATGTCACTAATTGTTTTATGTGTTTTTTTTCTGATATCATTCGTTCTTGTGTGCAAACTGCTGGATGAGTTGCATTAATTGTTTTGAATTCTTTTCTGACAGTCTCACATATTCAAACTGAAACTCGTTCATCTTGTGCCACGTTAGTAATAAACCTGACAGTCCATCAGTCATATTTTACATGTTGTCTGAATGCAAATAAAACCTTTTGAACCAAATAACAATCACAAAGACTTATTTGGCTATGGAAAATAACCATTTTTATTTTATATTGTAGAAGATAAAGTCAGATAAGCAGGAAAAATATAAGCGTGAAATAACGAGGCCTGTATTGAAATCACATTTTAATATCAGTAAAAGGAAAATAGCATTTATTATTTACAGACAGGACAAAATATGACAATAGGCAAATTAAACCATTTAAAAGCTTATATAAATGATTTGTTTACCTTAGATCCATTAATATCTTAATGCAAATAAACTATTTGAATAATTCATCCAAACAGGTGGAATAGGGAAGACTTCTGTATTTTCCAAGCAAATCCTTTGGCTTCACAGCGAAGAAACCATGAGGGGCAAATCTTTGATATGAACCGATGAGGTCGGTGTTTTTTAACATTATTTAAGAGACAAAATTAAATATGATCAACAGTTGAACTTTTCAGGCAAGTATCTGATCGCCAGCTGATTGTTTTACCTTAAATGTAATTTAATAATTTATCACAATAAGTGCTAAGTAGACTTGATGAATCACTGAAAGGTCAAAATCCTCATAAGTTGCTTGTAAAGTAATAATGTGAAATACCAACAAGCTGGATGTGTAATTAGTGACAGAAATACACTGAATTATATGATTTCTATAATAAGAAAATGTATTTTATTGCCTCTTACGATTAAATGTGACTCTTTTCATCATCCTGTGAAACAAGATCATGGATTAAATCGCAATATTTAATTTACTTTGAATTAAATGCATTCATCTCTAAATGTGCTTTATATTGATATGCTTTATGCATATCAATTAGAAAAAATAATATTAAGGAAGTAACATTTCAAAGAGTTGGTGAAAGAAAAAACATCCTTTCAGTTTTTATATTAAGAAAGATTTCACTCTTGATATTTATCCTATTAAAACTTTTAAATGAAATAACGACTGAAGAGTTTATGAAGAATGATTTTAGACCTGAGTTTCTGCACAGACTGAGGATGTAATTTCAGGATTTGCAGCTGGTTGGAATCAGCATTTTTTTATCATTATTATTTTTTTATTGATCACCTGATTCACTTTGTTGCAGTGAGTAACTCAGAGTCCCGTACCAACGTCTTTTATTTAAACATCTCAACTTTAATTTGATCTTGTATATTTTTATGCTGATGTCTATTTTATTAAATAGTGCAATAATAATTATTTATAGAGTTTTTTAAGTGTTTTTTTTATCTGTACAATGTTTCATTGTTAGAAAACTGATCCAGTTTCTGTCCTTTTCTAAAACTGGTGGCTGCTTCAAAATGAATTGTTCCTTTTTCTCGTTCAGATCTCATGGCAAACCTTTCCTCCCCCGCCGTTGACCTCCAGCTGAACTTGACCTCCACCGTTTTCCCTCCTGGCTCCTTCTGCTTCTTCTTTGGACGGAGTTTCGTCGTCTTGTCCTCATTCATCACCACCTACGTTTTCCTGCTCTCCCCTCTCTGCGTCCTCACCCTCTGCAGAGGCCTCCAGAAACGGAGGCAGAGCGCCGCCGCGAGCCACGCCGACTGCTTCACTTTCCACACCGCCGCCATGGAGATGATCGGCGTCTTCGGCTGCGTCCTCTGCTCCTGTGGCGTTTACAGCGAGGCGTTTCGTTTAGCTGCAGTTGGGATGTTTATTTTCTTTTTCAAGTGGTACGGAGAGGTTCTGTTTCACGTTCTGACGTGTCTGGAGCGCTACATGGCGGTCGTGCATCCCGTCACCTACCTGAGCTTCAGAAGCGAAAGAGGAGTCAGAATCAGAAACGCCGCCATTGCCTCTGTCTGGCTGCTTTGCCTGGTTTGGACGTGTTTGTGTGGGGTCACAGACCTGATGGTGTGGGATTTGTGCTTCCTGACTTTAGCTTTAGTTCTTGTCTCTTTCTGCAGCGTTTCTGTCCTTTGCGTCTTGATTCGACCCGGCCCAGGAGGACAAGGAGAGGACGGGAGCAGAGTGGACCGGCTCAAGAGGAGAGCTTTCTTCACCATCGTGTCCATACTGGGAGTTGTGGCGCTCAGGGTGGTTTCCAATCTGGTGTGGGAGATGGTGAAGGTTTCCACAGGAGCCATTCACTGTACAGCAGTGGTGTCTGTTTTTTGGTTTAATCTCCCAAGCAGTTTGGTGTTGCCAGGTTTATTTTTACACAGAGAAAGAAGAAAGGCTTAGTCATCTGGAAACAGGCTGTTGGGAATAAAAGTTGATTTTAACTGCAAAAACAAAAAATATTACCAGATATTTTTGGTCTAATTTATTGTGTAAATATCTTATTACACTTGATATAAGACAAGCAACTTTTCAACAAGATATAACAGCTTGTTTAAAGTAAATAATTACTTAATATAGATCTAAAAGTTTTAGTCACTCTGGCAGATTATGTCATTACCCAGTGACACGATCGAACTCAGACTCGTTTACCAACATTAAGACAAAAGATTTTCTCTAGAAACTAGACCAATAATACTTGGTGATATGTTGTGTTTTTGCAGCGTTAAATCTGCTTTTTGGCTTTAAGACGAATAAAACTCTCAGATCTGCTTCAGATATGCTTATGAAACAATAAGTAGGTGAAGTGATTGTGCTTTACATCACATGTACGTAAATTTCACAGGTTGTTTGTGATGGTTCGTTTAAGCTGCACTGTAATTCATCCGTCTTTCATTTTATTCTGTCACATCTGTGAGCATTTGCGCTGTGAAACATAAATGTAATCTGCTTTGTACATCCTTTCCTCCAGATTATTTGTTGGAAGGATACTTTTGCAGAAAAGGAATATACCTGAAATGTCACCCTGAAGTTTCAATGAACTGTCTGAGTTAAATAAACGCAAAGACGTACACATTATGTAAAACATATCTGTAGATTCAGCAAGTGGACCCATTTTTTATCGTTTATTTTTTTGCATAAGCTGATTTATTCCTTCAGCTGAGAGTTTAATAAAGTGACAACACGTTTTCAATGCAAATGAAGAAAACGTGAATAAAACTAGAGGGAATGAAACAGGTGGAGCAGAATTGGGAATTACCTTTGGTTCAGAATAACTTTAGATGTAATTCTGATTTGTGAAAAAGAGACAAACTAGCGAAGCTCGGAGAAAGAAGTGAGGTTGGTGCTGCTGGCATGTTTTATTCTCATTTCATTTAAATTTAAATTTGGGGGTTTTATTTGGAAAAAGAGGCTTTGTGAGGATTTTGTATAACTATATCACCTTTATGAATCAGATTTAAAAAGGTTTGAATGATGTTTTTAGTAACGATATAAAACAGTGGTGTCCAGACTTTTTGTTTTTAGGGACAAAAATGTCAGATTGAAAGAACTTTAATTGCAAAATGTACACATATAGTTTTATTTTTAGCTACTCAACAAGACACTACACACACAATATTTTAAATAATTGACTATTGTAGATTTCAAACATAACATTTTCTTTACATTAAAAAGAAATCAGGCTCTTTTTCTACATTTTTTTGTGTTTTCCGTAACAAGAAGCTTTTCATCCAGTGCATTTTAGTAAATGTCACTGCAGACTTTTCTTTTTTTTGTGTGTCTGTTTTTACCAAAAGAAATTAAATTCCGAACAAAAACGTGGGTGAATATTTTGTGTTGCACCTTGTATTTCTCCATTTGTCTGACAAACCAAAATTAAACCATTTGATTGATTTATTTACTTCAAACTGGTTTCTAAAAACAAGAAAACAAGTAATCAGTAGGACAGAGAAAACATTTGCACTCTTGAATTGGGCCACAGAATATTGTGGCTTTTCTCTGGCGTTGCTTTATACACGTAACATTTAGTAAATATTCTGTTTCCAGGTACGATGGCGGACTTCAACGATTCCTTTTCTCAGATTAACTCCAGCTCTCCTCTAAACATGCTGTGCTTCACCATGAGACCGGGCGATCTCATCTTCAACTCGTTCAACATAACGAACGTCATCGTCCTCCTTCCTCTGTCTCTCCTCGTCCTGCATGTTGGCTTCCAGCAGTGGCGGCGCGGCGGCGGCGGCCGCTCGCCGTCGTCCATGAGCCACTCCGACTGCTTCACCTTCCACTCAGCAGCTATCGAGCTGGTCGGTGCGTCCGGATCCATCCTCAACATCTGTGCTGCTTTCGGTCGTCAGGTCCACATATCAGTCATAGGAATCCGGATTTTATCGTTTACATCTGTGGCAGAAATGTTTTTCCACAGCCTGATGAGTTTGGATCGCTACTCGGCCGTCGTTCACCCGATCCTCTACATGAGACTAAGAAACAAAAGAGGAATCAGAGACATTATCACCGGTTGTGTCTGGATACTTTCCTGTGTATTGAATGGCTTAATGAGCATTGAAGATGCTCATATGGTTTTAAATTTTGCCATTTTGATCCCTACCCTCAGCACTGTTTTTCTCTGCACGGTGTCGGTCCTTTGTGTTCTGGTTCGTCCAGGCCCGGGAGAACAGGGCAGGGGCATCAGGAGAGTGGACCCAGTGAAGCAGAGAGCGCTTTGCACCATCGTCGCCATACAGGCACCTTTGGCTCTGCGGTTCATGTTCTCCTTGGCCTGGTGTGTAATACTGGCCACAAAAGGGAACCATAACTGTGCGCTGATGGCGGTCGATGTTTGGATTCGGTTTCCCAGCAGCCTGGTTTTACCGTTTCTGCTTCTACACAAGACAGAAAAATCTGCCTTTCAGAAAAAATAGACATAAATGCAGATTGTGAGTTTTTGGCAACATGGAAAAAGTTCAATGAAAAGTAGAATCGATTAAATAATGAGTTATTTTATTTTGTTTGTCTAATACTGAACATAATATGCATAAGTTGCAACCTTTCCCAGTTTCTCTGTAGTTCTGATAATTGTCTTTATTTACTTGAAATAAACACATGATTAAAAATAAAATCTTTATCAACAACCATTGAAGTCTTGTCTGTCTGTGATTTATTAATATTAATGAATAAATCAATGTATTGTTTCACAAGATAAATATAAATGTCAAAACACGCAATTCTGTTTTTGATCTGTAAATTTAAAAAACAGTAAATATGAGGTTCAGATTTTAAACGGACGTAAACATAATCCAATTTAATTTTACTCTTCTGATTATTGACATGAAGCAAAAGTTTACTGATACTTTGCATTTGATCAAATTCAAAGCATTAAAACAGGATTACTTGTTAATCCAGTTGGCCAGCATTGTTACAATGAAGGAACCAGGTGAGCTGCTCCAATCAATTCCTCGTCATATTCTTTAAAGTGACACTTCAATCTGTTTTCAATGCAAATCAAAGACATTTGAATAATCACTGAAAGGACAAGAACAGGCGGAGGGAAGGCTGGTGCAGTAAAACCGGAGCATCAACAGAAGACGCATAGAGACAAAGCGAAGACGTAAACAGCTAAGTTCGGTACTAATGTTGTATTTTATTATTATTATTGTTACATTAAGTACAAAACATCAGTATTCCAGGATTGACTTTGTATTTTCCATTACTTCAGACAAAAGCTCTTGTATTTCTTTATTGTTATAAAAGCGACTTTCATTACTCTGTGTGGATGTGGACTTTAATCTGACATCAGTTAAGCAGCTGTTTAGTACAACTGAGAGAGTTTTTGACCGTTTTGGAGTAAAAAACTGGAAAAAAAAACTCCCAATTATGAATCAGTGCACCAACGTGTGGGGATTGGAGAGACTGACTGATATAATTTGGCAGCAAACAGATAAAAGCTGCGTTGATTTGACAACATAACATGACGTTTAAGCACATTTAGTGTTTAGTCTGATCCAAAGGGCAACATAAAATTTGGCCCACGGGCCGTGAGTTTGACAAACAGATTAGAGTTTGATTAAAGTGGGTGTGAACGGACCCTTAACCATTTCCTATTGCGTTTTCTGCAGGAGCGATGGCAGACCTCCCCTCACATCCCAATGTCTCCTTTGCTCAGACGTCCATCGCCTTCGCAAACCTCGCCTGCTTCTTGACCACACCAGGCGTTCTCGTCTTCACTTCATTTAACATCGCCAATATTTTCCTCCTCTTCCCACTTTGCTTGTTCATCCTTCGCAGTGGAATCCAGCAATGGTGGCAAAACAATCGCTCCACGTCATCCATGAGCCACTCTGACTTCTTCACCTTCCACTTGGTGGTCATAGAGCTGATTGGTGTGTTTGGATGTGTTATCGGTCTTTGCGCTACGTACATTAACCAGAAAGTCTTAGTCACAGCAATCTACTTTTTGTCTTTTTCTTCCTTTGGGGGCGTCTATTTTCACGTGCTAACATGTGTGGATCGCTACCTGGCTGTTCTTCATCCTCTGACCTACATGAGCCTGAAGAGGGAAAGAGGATTCAGAATAAGACCCGTTTGTGTTTGTTGTGTTTGGCTGCTTGGCATTGCAGAGACGGCTCTGATGACAGCTGGGCTTGTTTTTGTCGCTTTGAATTTCTGTGTTCTGATTCCGTCCGTGGCCTCTATTTTCTTCTGCACCCTCTCAGTTCTTCGTGCTCTGATCAGTCCAGGGCCAGGAAAACAACGGAAGGACAAGAAGAAGGTGGACCAAAAGAAGCAGAGGGCGTTGTACACCGTCCTGGCCATAACAGGAACCTTGGCAATGCGATTTTCCTTCGCTGTAGTTTGGGCTGCAGTGATTGCGTTTGGAATGAACCTGAACTGTGTGATGATGACGATGGACGTTTGGTTAAATTTGCCAAGCAGTCTGGTGTTGCCTGCCCTGTTTCTGCAAAAGGCAGGAATATTTGATTGCCTAAAAACAAAACCCTAAATGATTAAAATGTTTATTATAGAACAAAATCTTAACCTATTTGAATAAAACGTAAAGGAATAATAAACAAGCAGCTTAAATGTCGCAAATTTCTGACTTGAGTTGTAGTTGGACGTAAATGTTGAAAATGTAACAATGCTACGGCTCCTATTTAAGCCTTTCAAATTAAATTAGTCCGTAACTTTCTGTGAAATTCATTCTGTTCTCGCAATATTTCAGAGACACATTGATTCTGTAAAATTACAATAAAATTCACGTTGCTGTCTGATTGTTAGATGGCAGAAAATGTTTCCAATGTATCTGGCGTTTTCCAAACACCTGATTGGAAAACACCAGTCATTTCCAATTGGTGTTGGGATTTCCAATACCAAACTGGAACAGTTTGAGTCAATTTAGTGACAATAATATTGAAAGAATCAATTAGATTGTATAAGATTAATCAATCCAATGCAAAACTCTAAATGCATGAGTCAGTGTGTAGTCAGCACCTTAGTGAATGGTTATACAAATATAGCAATATAAATTAAAATTAACCATCACTAATCGCCAAAACTAATTTAATAACCCAAGTTCTAAAATCCCCATAATAAAGAATGACAATTTTTTAGTTATATTTTATGAGTTCTATATATTTTCATCCTTTGGTTTAGTTTTGGAGTATAACTACATTCCCTGTTTACCAACTTTGTAACATGATTTAAAACTGTTTAAATGTTCATGTTGGACAAATAAGTTTGTTTATAAGTTATTTATGTCAGAGACGCTATTATAACTCTGTGTACAAACAGATATATATGTTCTTTAATCTTTAATTTGAAAATAAGGTCTTAAAAAAGAAAAACATAGCAAATGGATTTAAGTGGTTTTTGAGTATCTGCATCTGAATCATCTTGATTTGTTCTGGTTTATATCAGTTCAGATTATTTTTAATTCTTTATCAATGAACTTTTTTGTATCGGTTCCATCCTGTTCTACGTTATAAAGCTGGAGTTTAAAACAACTCAATGTTTTGATTCCCAGTCATCATTTCCGATCCCTCGGATCTGCTTTGGTTTGAAGATGCTACAGAAAAAGAAGAAAAGTTACACACATTCCTTTCAGCATTGATTAATTTTTAAAATTAATTTCAGCCTTTTTCACACAGAAGAACCTCAAACTTCTCCAAGCAACAAACACACCAGGAAACACCTTCAGCATTTTGCTAATCAAGTGCACATTTTTCCGGTCAAATCAGTTTAATTGGGTTTAGTGAATTTATTTGCCACCAATTCACAAAAAAGCAGTTAAAATAAGTTTTGAGTGCCACAAATTGTCCAAGTACATTTATTTCCAAAGGTGAAATTGACATAAAATTCTCTTCTAGGTCTAGGAAACAATCCAATAGTCGATACATGCAAAAGAAATCAAACCATAAATGTCCCATGAATTAAGTAAGATGTAATCAAATGTTATGACATACTGCACTGTACAAACAGACATGAAATGTGAGACCAACTGAAATCTAGCATAAAAGCTATTTTACATTTTTAATAAAATGACTAATGCATGAATCAGCATGTTAGAGCTGCAGCTATCAGCAGGTTATGTTACGTTTGCATAACACATAATCTATGCATTTACTTGTTAAAATGCTCAACAAAGCAGGGAAACAAGTTTTGAGTTTAAATATTCATGTGCATCTTACAGGATCTTCCTCTGACTGACAATTTTCTGCCTCAATTGAACAGTTTTAAAGTCTTCATTGTGGTTAAAAGCAAAATAATTTCTTTCTCTTATGTGAAGACAAATCCTGGAAAAAAGAAAAAACATATTTTAACGCGTTGGAAAAATCTTACTCTTTATGAAACAGAACTTGCCTGTTAAAAGTTTCAAAGCAAGGTGGTTTTATGAACATTTATTTCATTTTCCTTTTCATTTTATCGTAGGAGAGTTGATATTTAAATTTATTTTTAAGATCCAGGTTTTCTGCTTTATCAGCTGCAACTAATTTACATGCAACTCAAGAAAAAAGAGTTTCAGTTAATCTTTAGAGTAAAGGGTGTTATTTTATGCAACATTCTAATTTTCCTGCTCTATGTAGAAACAGCAAAGGTAAAACCAGACTGCTGGGAATATTAACCCCTGTAGTGAAAACCATTGCTAAACAATGAGCCGCGTGTCTTGTCAGATCTAAGCCAACCCAAACCAGTCCGTAGAACATCTGCAACATCCGAACTCCCAGTATGACCACAATCGTATAGAAAGCTCTCTGCTTCGCCTGGTCAGGCCTCTGCCTGCCCGGACCTGGACGGGTCAGAGCAAACAGAACAGAAGCACAGCAGAAGAAGATGATCATTGTGGCTAAAGCAATAAGGAAGGTATCCAGGATAATGTACTTTCCAATCGTCATATAACCCATCGATGCAAAGCAGAGCAGCCAGACCCAGACGACGGCCACATTTCTGATTCTGATTCCTTTTTCGTTCTTCAAGCCCATGTAGGTGACGGGGTGAACGACAGCTAGGTAGTGCTCCACACTGGTGAGCATGTGGAAGAATATTTGTCCATATGCAGTGAAAGAAAATATCATAAAACCATACATGAAGATGTTAGTATCCTCCATGAAGTTTCCAGAAAAACTCAGGATGAGCCCGATCACCCCAAACAGTTCCATGACAGCGATGTGGTACGTGAAGACGTCACAGTGAGTTGTCGCAGCAGAGGAGGCGGGGCTCTTCTTCTGCACCTGCTGGAGGCCGAGGCAAAGGATGCAGAGGCAGAGAGGGAGGACGGTGAACACATGAACCACAGTCAAAACGCTGAAGACGATCTTCCCTGGGCCTAAGATGTAGCAGTCGTGAAAGTAATCGGTGACAACATGAGGATGAGAAACGGAGTCGTTGGAGGCTGAAGAAAGTGACCACACCTGAGAGAGAAAAGAACATTACTTTTTAACATTTTTATATTTTAACCCAAAGAAAACACTTCAGTGGATTTTGGTGGGAGAAGAACCAAACAATAGAACCACATATGTGTGAAGTAAAAGCAAAATGACACATTTTTCTAAAATACTTCCTAAACAAACATCTGAGGCATAATATGTACTTATATATTTGCACGCTGTCTATATCCAGCTTAACTGAGTTTGAGCTTCTTGTAATTATAAGTGGAATAAAAAAATTACTTCCTTGATGAGCAAAGCAGGAAGAGACATAAATCCCAAAGAACTGGAGAGATAATCAAAGCAACAAGTGGTTCAACAAGACGCTGATTACAAACACAAACTCAATTATCCAGATTATTTTTACTGAAAAAAGTCATATTTCATTCCACTTCAGAACTTTATATTTTGTTTTGTTTCTTTACAGAGAATCATAATCAAATAAATTGACATTGATGATTATAATGCAGCAAAATGTATACAGAAAAAAGACATCTTTTTAAACATATTTCATTATTTCAAACATCTTTAATTTCACCAATCAAATAAATAATTGGCTTAATTTTGACAGTTAAATAAAAAGCACAGAATGTAGCTCAGAAATAATATTACTAACAAATAACTTTCAGTACTTATACTGACCTTTTCAGCCTTGCTTTGAAAGTTACCCATCTCTACCTTAATGTGACCAAAATGAGAGAAAGAGGAGAGTTTGGTGAGAAAGTATTTTGCATATATTTGTTTTTTCTGATCCTTAGCCAGTCATTTCGTTAGCTTTCAAATGATGCAAATCATAAACACTTGCAGCCCATTCATAATATTCCTCTAGTTTAATGATTTTACTTTCAAACTTTCCCTCATTATTTAACATCAACCCATATTTACATGAATCATATATCAGAAATGATCATTAATCTGAACTTCTATGATCTGTTTATTGTGGTTTGGGCCAGAGATCATCAATCATTTTCACGTTGTTGTCGTGTTGTTTTAATGCAAATAAAGTGCAAATGAATTCAATGTGAAGAATGACGAGGAGAGCTTGTGTAAGACGAAGATATTTAAACACATGAAGTCGTCTGAAGTGGAGAGACAGAAAAGGAAAGGCTCACAGCAACCAGGTGAGCGCTCTTCTTTTTTAACTCCATGCAAACTCTCATCCATGTGTCCAAACAGAAAAACATTTGTTGTGATCATTTATGGGGTTTTGAAGAGCTATGTATGTTATTTACAAAAAAGCTGCTCCTGCAGAAATGAATTTTTTCTGTAATATAAAAGTATAAATTGTCTGCAATGATCCTTTATTATAACATAATTATAAACTACTGATATTCAAACTTTGTTTCTTTGTTTCAGAAATGTTGGTGAATAATTCATCCTCTCTCTCCAACGACTCTCTTCTTCTCCCTCAATCCATTTTTCTAAAAGTAATGCATTGCTTGACCTACAGAGAAAACGTTTACAGTTTTGCCATGTTCAACGTCACCTACTTCTCCTCGCTCCTCCCTCTCTGCATCCTCATCCTCCGCCATGGACTCCAACAACGGCAGAAAAATCCGTCCAGCTTCTTATCGGCGTCGACGAGTCACTCTGACTTCTTCACGTACCACCTGGCGCTGATGGAGCTGAGCGGGGTCACCGGGAGCTTCTTGAGTTTCTGTGCCATCTACGTCAATCACCAGGCAACAATAGTGGTCAGCCTGCTGCTCTGCAGCTTCTCAGGCTATGCAGATGTGTTTGTCCACATCTTGACATGTGTGGACCGCTACTTGGCTGCCGTGCATCCCGTCACCTACCTGAACCTCAGATCGGAAAATGGGGTCAGAAGCAGAAACATCGGCATTAGATGTGCCTGGCTGTTGTCGTTGATAGGGGTTTGTCTGATGTCCAGCGACGTGGTCTTCGTGATTGTGAATATCCTGACCTTGATCTGGGCACTGTTGGTCATTTCCTTCTGCAGCGTTTCGGTTCTCTGTGTTTTAACTCGTCCAGGCCCTGGACAGCAGGCTGGCGAGGCAAAGAGGCTTCACCAATCAAAGCAGAGGGCTTTTCACACCATTACAGCCATACTGGGAGTCTTACTATTGAAGCTTGCTTGGAATATAATTTGGGTTATGATTTATATCTATCAATACGATCTGGGTTGTTTGTTGATAACATGTAACCTTTGGATTAATCTGCCCGGTGCTCTTCTGTTACCACTGATGTTTCTGTACAGAAACAAGAAATTAGTCTGCTTTAAAAAATGACCGGGTCGGCGATGGTGAAGCGCTCATACAGCTTTTATTTTGAAAAGACAACAGACGGATAACTTCAGCTTTTCATTTTATTTGCATTTAATATGTTATGACTATAATTATGATTATTTGCTTTACTGTTGATCATATTGAACGTATATATTGCTATTTTTGGTGCCTGAACAGATCACACCATTATAGTGGGACAAATGTTTTCCCACGCTACCAGACGTTTTCTTTTCTTTTGGATTGGGAATGAAGTTTAATGAGTGCATTTTAAGCGTAGTAGATGACAGTTCAATCATTGTTTATTGCTATAAATTTATTCTTTAAAGATTGGTAGGACTGTATTAAAGTCAATGCAAGTCTTCATGCGAGTCCAGTGGTGTCCAAACTGACAAAATTAATTAAATAAAAATGGAAACATTTGTTTATTGTGATCTTTCTTTTTCTTTTTGTATTTGCTCAACAATAAATGAGAGTTTGTAAATCATTTTCTGTTCCATTTTGCTGCTGGAAACATTTAAAATTTTAAATATTAAAGTCCATGTAGTCAGTATAAATATGGCTCTATATTTGTTTATTTGTTTGTTTTTTTATTTATTATATTTTTCTGTTTTCTGTTTGTATAAAGTTTATTTTTCTGAACCAGTTACTGTTGAAAATGACAATTTGTTCTAAATCAGCTTGTCTGCTTAGTTAAAGATTAAATAAATTTAAAGAAATAGGAAACTACTACATGTTAAATTAGTACAATAAATATTTGGGATTATGGACAAAGTTGTTTTGTGTTAGAATGGTCAATATCTAACACAAAAGACATAATTATAAGACATAATTATAAGATTTTTTTTATATAAATTGCTTTATTAGTGATGGACTTACTGCAATAACATTTCCATTTATTAAATATCTTTGTGCATTAAACTGGATCACTTCCATACAAATTCCAGTTTACTAAAAGCAACAGGCCACAGTTGCACAAACTAAACATTTTATTCATCCAATGACAGAAACAGCTCAGCATATACATATTAATTTCTAAAATGTTCTTTTTCACCATTTCTCTTAAAATTATATTTTTTCTAAAACTGCTGCAAATACAATCATTAACAATCATTAAACCAGTTTATAAGTATAGGACTTAAAATACACAAAAAAGTGACTTTGAACATGTTTTTTTTTTTTTATTTAAAGTCCATTATTACAATCTGCATAAAAAGGTACCGACAGCATCAAAACAAAAACATATTTTTTAAAAGACAAAGTAGAGATGGGTGGGACATGGTGCCGTTTATGTAAGTAAATAAGTCTTTTATTTTCTCAGTCAATAGTTACAAAGAAAAAAAACAAAGAAATAGATAAAAACAACATAAAGTGGTAACAGTAACTCAAGTACCAGAGAGGCTAAAATGCTTGTTTAAAAAAACCAATGTCTTAAGTTGCTTTTTAACAGCATCAACAGTGTTTAACGATGTAAAATAGGGTGATAGTTCATTCCAGCAGCTTTGTAAAATGAACCCAACTTCACTAACCCACACAGCCACCGGCTCCCTAGTCAACATGGCCGTCATTAAATGTTCCTCTTGCACATTAAACTGCCTGTCCTGTGCAGAAAGAGCGTCTGTAACACCAGACTGCTGGGCAGATTGAACCAACCGTCGATCGTCATTGTCACACAGTCGTTTTGTCCCAACGCAAACATTACAACCCAACAGAGACCAAAAACAAATCTCAGTAGCAGCGCCACCAGGATGGCCAGGATGGTGTAAAACGCCCGTTTCTTTGACTGGTCCGCCCTCTCTGCCTGCTCCCCCAGCCTGGGACGAACCAAAACGTTCAAAACAGAAAGGTTACAAAAGGACACGACTGCTACAGATAATATTAGGGAGCTAAAGTTAATGATGTAAAACATTTTGGCGGTGACTAAGCTAACCAATAGAAAGGCAAGCAGCCAGACACAGCCGGTGATCATATTTCTGATTCTGATCCAGCTTCTCTCTCTCAAATTTAGATATAGGATGGGATGAACGACAGCCAGGTAGCGCTCCGAACATGTCAGGAGGTGGAAGAACATCTCTCCAAACCACGTGAAGGTGAACATCAGGATCCCTACTTCTAATATTTTACCAACTTCTTTCTTGTAAGTACCACAAAACGTAAGGCCCAAACCAATCACCCCGATCAGCTCCATGCTGACCAGGTTGTAGGTGAAGCAGTCAAAGTGGCTCAGGGCTGCGGCTGAGGAAGACGAGCGTTTCAGTTGTTGTAAGCCCTTGTAAAGGATGAACAGAGAGAGGGGAAGTTGGAGAGACGCTGTGATGATGAGATACGAGATGAAGATGGAGGAGGTCGGTTTGGAGACGATGCAGATCATGAAGGAAGGCAAGAAATCGTACACGGAGAAACTTTGGGGATCAAACTCAGTTTCATTGTAGGATGAAGACGATTCCATCATAGCTGGAGGAGAAGAATGTGAAGCAGTCCAAGAAAACACATTAGATGTAATTTACAGTCACACAGTATCATTTTACAGCACAATTAAGTAAAATGCTCCATGTGTCAAAAATTACCTTAAAAACTGACTTTGCAATTTGACAAATTGAAATTGGGCCTCTGTCTCTTTAAGAAGTTTCTACTCTTTCTGACATGCTATGTAATCAGAACAGTGTTCCTCCATTATGCCATTTACAGCCGTTCTTAGGGGTGTTGGACTGAGAAGAAGTTTGTATGATGAGTTCAGGAGACTCAGTCCTTTCGGGGGTTTGCTAATTGCTGCTGCCGCTAGTCTGTAGGAGCTGAGTGCGGATGGGTGCTCTGTGTTTCGTGGAAACAGACAACACTTGGTGCAAGTCTCTTAGACAGAATCACGTTGTGTTTGAGAGTTTTCAAAGCAGTCCGAATGGTCATGTGAAAGTTTCACAAACGTTCATGTCACTATTGTCACAATGAAGCCTTAAGCTCAAATTTAAAATACTTTGTTGACCCCAAAGGGAAATAAAATAAAATAAAATAAAGACAGAACATGTGACCGCTTTTCTGCTTACAGTTTTTTTTTCCAAGTTGAAATCATAATTTCATTAAAAAATGTAAAATACAACAGAAAAATTATTGAAAATAATTTTAAAAAGTTATGAAACTCAACCAAGAGACCCCAAAGACATTAAGACAAGTGTAGTTTTATTATAGAGTCTTTAAATAAAAATGATTTAAAATATTCTTCAGCTTTTGAAGTTTAAAAGGAAAACAGATTCAAACCACAAAACCATTCAGATGCAGATGAGACCAGACACATAGAAAGTACAAAAATATAAGATAATAAAAATAATAAGATAAGAATAAACACAGCACATAATATTTTTCACTGAATCACAAATAATGATGATAGTTAAGCACTTTTCTAAATTAATAATTGTATTTATATTGTTTCCTGTAAATATGCAAACATTTTGTCTTTTTATTTTAAACATGAGAGAATTACTCGATTATGAAAGGATTTCTACCTGGAGCCTGTTTCTATATAATTAAATAATATGTAAATATTGTAATAACTTAATCTCACTGTGCAGATGTGAACTAAAATAGGAGAAATTCAAAATAAAACCAACCTTCTTATTGTTCACAGGCTTCCTGTCTCTCGATGTCTCCTGGATGAACTGCTGGTGGAAATCTGCCTTCCCTTCTGTTTTCAGTATTTCATTCAAATATTCTTTATTTGCATTAACAAATTGTCACGTCAAGCGAATTCAAACACACCTGACCAACAACACGCATGTCACGAACAAACATGGACCACAGGAGTGATTTGTCACTTCTCTGTGAACACGTATTAATATATTAAAGCAAACAGAAAGCTTTATTTTATTTCAATTCTCTGTCTTGCATTAGCACAGTGGTGTCCAAACTTCTTGACATTAAGGCCAAAAATGTCAAGTTGAAAATATTCTGGGGCCAAAAAAGTTTTGCATTTTTCTGTTCAATAGAATTTGCAAAATACATTTTTTATTCATTTTTATTTTTACTTTCTCAACAAGACACACAGCACATATTATTTTAATGAATTAATCATTAAATCGTGATTTAATCATGATTTAAATCGTAAAATGTTCTTTTGTTTCCCAGATTAAACAAAAATAAATAAAGATATACAACATTTTTCAGGTTGATCGTATTTTTCTAGATTTTTTGTCTCTTTTCAGCAACAAGGACCAGATATGGCCCACTCTTACTTTGCATTTTAATAAATGTCGCTGGATGTTTTGTTTTTACTGCTGAAAGAAATTAAATTCAAAACAAAAACCTGGAACTTGAACATTTTGTGTTGCACCTTGTCTTTGCCTGGCAAACCAAAGTTAAGGCATTTGATTTGATTGGCTTATTTCTTTAAAAACAAGAAAACAAGCAATCAGTAGGGAAGAGAGAACATGAGCATTATGATGAAGAGCCACCCAAAATCGTCCCAGGGGCCATAAATGGATCACCTGCATCAGCGTTTAATATCTTATCCAGTTAGAATAAAAGATACAAAAGAAAAACAGAAGGTCAGACTGATTAGTTTCAAGTTTTGCTCATTTATTCTCACTTCTGGAAACATCTAATTGTATGAAATAAGAACAAAAGACTTAAAAAACTAATAATCAAAAGAAAAATGTAGTCACTTTCTTATTTTTGAGCTTTATTTTTTATATATATTTTGCTTTAATTATATTCAGTCATAATTTTGTGACTAGATTTTATTTCTTTTCCTCTCTTTGCGAGGCTCAGACTGATGGAAAACCTTTTTTACAAAACAGAAATCTTCCCGTTCTGTGCACAAACAGCAGCGGCAACACCAGACTGCTTGGCAGATTAAACCAAACATCAATGGTCATCGTGACACAGTTGGAATCCCCCTCTGACAAATACACCACTGTCCAAAAGAGACCCCAAGCAAACCTCAACACCAGTGCTCCCAGTATGGCCAGAATGGTGTAGAACGCCCTCTGCTTTGACTGGTCCGCCCTCCTCCCGCCCCCATCCTGCTCGCCTGGACCTGGTCGCATCAACGCACCCAAAACTGAGAGACTACAAAAGAAAATAACTACCAGAGACAATACAACAAGGCATAAATTTATGAACACAAATAATCCAACTAAAACCAAAATGACCCATAAGAAGCCAAACACCCAAACGACGGCGACAACAACGTTTCTGGTTCTGATCCATCTTCTGTTTCTCAGCTTCAGATACACAATGGGGTGAACCACAGCCAGGTAGCGCTCCGTACATGTGAACATGTGGAAGCACATTTCCCCAAACCATGTGAAGGAGTAGAGCAAGGTCCCACTCCGTAAAATCCTCAGAGCGTCTTCCATGGAGATGGCAGAACAGGTGAGGATGTAACCGGTGAGGATGTAACCGGTGATGCCGATGAGCTCCATGCCGGCCAGGTGGTAGGTGAAGCAGTCACAGTGACTGACGGGCCACGATGAGGAGGAGGAGGAGGAGGAAGAGTGCTTTTTCCAGTGCTGGAGGCCACGGTGGAGGATGAACACAGAGAGCGGGAGGTGAAGACAGACGTAGATGATGACGAACAGCAGAAACACGGTGGAGGTCGGACTGGAGCTCAGGCAAATCAAATATTCAGACAAGAACAGGTAGGAGAGAGGAGGAGCGGATTCATTCTGGGCTGAAGACAAATTCATCAACATCTAGAAGAAAAACACGTAACACATCCATTACACATCTTACATGTTGCTTAAACCATTAAAATCAACTATTATTAGAGCTAATATTGAACCACATTCTGATTTTTGCATCTATTTTCTGAATGGTCTTAAAAACAATGGATGGATTTATGTTCAGTCACTACAGCTGCAGCTTTCTTCTTGATTTCTCAGTTATTTTTGATATCAGTAAATTATTACACTGCTGTGTTTCTGTGTGATAAATTCACTCAAAGCTGAATAACAGATGTGCTTCTTTAAATCCTAGAGCAAATGCAAAATGTCACAAATCTGATTATTTTTGCTTTTTTTGGTCCTAGAAACTTCTCACCTTAATGCAGATGTTTTCTTAACCTCTCTAAACTCAAGAGGAATTTATTCCAAAATTGTATTTAAAGAAAAATTACAGCAGACATCTGTAATACAAAAGTCTAAGTAATAATAATAAATATCTAGGATTTTTAAATAACAATAAATATATTCTCATGCTGTCCTTTTACTGATTATATTTTAACATATACGAGGAAAACGTTGGATTTTACTCAGATTATGTTGCTTTTCTAATCCCTGATAATTACCAACAGACTGACCTTCCTGGTGTTTCAAAGCTCTGCTGCTCCTTTTCTGTCTCCTGGTCGAAACCAGCGGCTCAGCCTCCTCTCTGTTTCTTAATGTCCAATTCAAATCCGCCTCATTTGCAAAAACAAAAACATTTCACGTAGCTGACAAACTGCATGCATGTGATGAAGATGCATAAATCCACTGATAGATTTGCATGCTTGCCCAATGAACATGGTCTTTAAATCTGAATTAAATGCATTACATCCTGCTTCAAAATGTTTCCTCCACTAGGGGGTGCTCTTACATTTAATCATGCTAAAAGGAACACGTTGTCTTTCCTTTATTTTTGCAAAATATTACAATTTTAAAGTTGGAAATTTTTCTAAAACTAAACAGTAAAACTATAATTACTATCTTTGACTGTAGCTTCTGCTGTTTAAATCACTTCATTCATTGGAAGAGGTGTTGCTTGACCTCTTAATGTTGTCAGTATTAAATTTACTTTTGTCCTTTCTCATCATGTTAAGTATCGATTTGCCGATAACCAATATTTACCAAAATCACATTGATTTTACATATTTTCTTACGCTGTGAATAAACATTTACACTGCCTTCAATCTTTGCTTTCAGGCAAATAAAACCTGTCCAAGCATGCCGTCTGCAGTTCAACAAAGTACAGCTGGGAATCAAAGAACTAGATTTTTATTAGTCATTTTATATTTTTATCACATTGTGGACATGAATAAAATGATTAAATCCATTCTATACTATCAAGTAAGTGAGTAGTCATGAATGTTTCTTTTCATTTATATGAAAACGTTGAATTCCAGAGCGCAATGGTTCAAAATCCTCCTGCTGTGAGAAAAAAAAGACATGCAAAAATAGACATAGAAATCCAAGACAACAAGAGAAACAAAAGCACATGTGCAAAACATGTCACGCATTTCGTTCCTTTAAAGTTTTTCTGCAAAACAACAGAAGAAAATATCAACAGTAGTGGATAGCAAACTAATGCTAAAACACGAATAAAATATAAAAATAAACTTGAGAAAACGCTAAACACACATTAAGTGAATTACTGACTTTACTGGTATTTTTCTTGTTCTTATGTTGATATATCTTTTTTTAGTTTGAACACAGTAATTAAAATATTTCTGCTTTTTTCATTTGAATCGATCAAACTGATTATTTATGCACAAATCTTGAAAACACAAACATATACAGGAAGCAGTTGCTTCTGACCCACACTGCAAAAACACTCAATTTTACCAAGTTTTTGTTTTAGTTTCTCACACAAATGTCTTAGTACATTTTAATCAAGACGCAACCAACATAAAAGTAACTTATCAGCAAAAAAAGGAGCTTGTTTTAAGTAAATAATGCCTTAATTTTGATGAAAAAGCATCAGTTCTATTGGCAGATTATTTCACTTATCTGCAAATACAACAACCACTTTTTGTCAATATTAGGGAATTATTTACTTACCACTGTAAATTATGGTAAAATACTGGAAGCTAATGTTGCCAGGGAACGCAAAAGAAAAACTTTTCTCCATGTCCCCCAGGGGGCTCCATGTAATATTAGTCATCATCGTCTTTCTTCCAACATGCTAATTTTCCTGCTCTTTGCAGAAAAAGCAAAGGTAACACCAAAGTACTGGGCAGGTTAAACAAAACCTCACAAGTCATCACAACACAATTAGTATATCCTCGCACGAGATAAAAAATCCAAATTACACTCCAAGCTAACCTCAGGATTAGCACACCCAGAATGGCTACCACAGTGTAAAACGCCCTCTGCTTTGACTGGTCCACTCTCTCCCGCCATGTTCCTTGACGATGCAAGACCCAAAGAACAGAAAGGCAGCAGTAAGGAGTGACAGTTACGGTCAGTATTATGATAATTACATCCATGATGATGTAATTATCCTTTACAGCCAAACCCAACCCTACAAAACAGAGCAGCCAAACGCAGCCAATGGTGACGTTCCGGATCCGGAGCCCGACTTTGTTTCTCAGCCTCAGGTAGGCGATGGGGCAGACGACAGCCAGGAAGTGCTCCACGCAGGTGAGGTTCTGGAAGAATCCCTCTCCATACCAGGTGAAAGAAAACAGAACCGTCCCCACTTTGACTGCGTTTATCTCTCCACCGTAGAGTCCTCCAAGGGAGATCATACACCCGGTGACACCAACAATCTCCATGATGACCATGTGGTAGGTGAAGCAGTCCGAGTTGCTCACTGCCGATGCTGAGGAGCGATTCCTCCACCATTGGTTAAAGCCATAGTAGAGAATGAAGACGAACAGAGGGAGGAAGAGAGCAACATTGATGCCAATAAATGTGGTGTAGATGAAGGAGCTCGGTCTGGTGAAGAGGCACTGACTGTAGGACATGACAGGAAGTGGTGGACCAGGATGGGAGTCATTGGAAGAGGAAGAGTTGGCCAACATTTCTTCTCTTTCAGTGGTTCTAAAATATAACACCACGGCTGTCCATCCAGATCCTGACAGTAAAACTTCAATTTATCCTGTCAAATGCAAAGTAAAGATATTAGTGTGTATTATGGCTATAACTAAGTTTAATAGCGGTGTGATGTTCACAAACGATTTGATTCTTTTCTATAGACCTTTATCATGAACGATCAGACTCGAGTCGAAATAAAAACCGCTCTGATTTTTACAACTTTGCTAGCTTCCAATGCTTTGCACACACACTATTGCACTATGTAATTTTCAAATATTTTTATGTAATTGGGTGAATGTATGGTACGATTATTAACAACCACTTGACTTTTGAGTACTGAATTTGAATTTCAGTACTAAAGAAAGAGTACATAAGTGTTTCTAAGTGGTAAAACAATTACTAGCTTATGCTGGCTCCATTTCCATGGTAAACCACTCCAAAGACTCAGCTTATGCGAGTGAATGATACTTCATCGATGCAGGCAGAGCATGTGAATATATTATGATATAAAACAACATTTTTATTTGGTTATTGGAGGAGTTAAGAACTCATGTTGGCTTTGTACTTTCAGTATTTTCTCATTTTAATTAGGTCAAGTTCGGCCATCTTTAGTTTTTGTTCTCTAGGTATTTCAAGAGTTAAGTTCCTGATTCATTCTCTACTTTTAGTGTTTCTAACATCTAGTTCCTGTTTTGTTTTAGCTGCCTCTCAGCTCTTGAGCTCTGTGGTTGGTTCACTTCCTCCTTTGTTATCCTGTTTCTTTAGTATCTTTATTTCATTTAGCCTCATGTTGAGTTGTTTTGTAAGTCACTCTGCAGCTTTCTGAGTTCTTTAGAGCCTCGTTTATTCTCTATTTGTCATTCTTTTTTAATTACTCTTTCCTTCAGTCTCTCAGCTTCCCTCCCCTCACAGCTGAGGTTCATTGTGATAATTAACTCACCTGTAATCATTCCTATCTGGTATTTAGGCAACATCATTGGCTGTCATTACCGAGGGTTTCTGATTTCTGTTTTTTTCCCTCCTTTCTGGTTTGTTACTTCTGTTTTTTGGGGTTTTTTAAATATGTTTTTAAATCTCTTTTGCCAAATACCTGTATGTTAGACCTCTAAATCACATTATCTGTCTGTAATGGGCTTAACTAACGTTACAAGCCAAATTCAGTTGAATTGTTGTACAAAGAAATGCTGACAAATGATTAATTAATATTATTAATTATTTAATACAGCAAAGTCTCATATTTTTTGTCAATCTGGTCACAGGAACCAGAAAAAACATATTTTTAACACAAGCGACTATAGAAAAGTACTGACCATTTGGAGTCAAAATTATGACAAAATATTTTGACTTTGATAAAGATTGTTTTCAAAGTAATCCAGGAGTTAAAATGCCTTTAAATACTTTCCCAGAATTCCTTCTTACATTTCCTCTCTCCATAATGTGTTAAATTAGCTTGTAGTCGTTATTAAATCTGAAGTTTTTACCTTTTTTCCTGAGTTGATTCTTTTTCAGGAGAAAACCAAACAGAAAAAAACCCTCAAACATAAATTTCTAAGAAGCAGCACAACACGTTTTCTTTCTAACTCAAGTTTCTGCTCTGCACTCAATGCTAAATTAAGATGTAGCTTTGTGATTGGCTGAAACTAACCATTCAACTTTTAGCAGACAATGTCACGTCAAAACGACAGAGTGAAAAAAACACTTCTTGTTTTTCATAACAACTCTGTTAATGTCCTGCAAGGAGTGAAGGGTTACTAAGTTATGTTCAAACTCAAGCAGAATGTGTTAGCCCAGTGTGATGCTTTTAAATGTGGTCAAAGGTGAAACTGAAACTTTGAAATGACCAAATATAAACACAAAGTTGACCACATGGTTTCCATTTAAAACATGATCTGCAGTTTTAGCCTCCACCTTCAGCCTTTTCCTGTTGTGCATCTAACACGGTCAGAAACAAGATAGGTGTCAATGACGTGGTACAATGAGACAGTGTTTCTCACCTAGCAACGTAAATATTTACCTATACAAATATTTAAAATGTAACGAAACATCAATTCAAAGGTCTGGAAAGACACCAGAAAGATTTCACAGAGCAGCAGCAACAACAGTCAAACAGAATACTATAAAGTTAAGCATAAAAGTATTCCTACCCCACTTACATTTAGATTTTTTTCAACTTCATCTGATTAAAATTAAGACTGTATTAACGTGGTTCAGCTTGATTCTGATGGAGAATCTGCATATAGAGCTAAAGGATGATGGCAAAGAGGCCTTTCAACATGAAAAACATGGAGGTCTTTACCAAATTTAAAAATCAAAATAAAAGCCTGAACGTGTAAAAACTGGGCGAGCGATTATACCAGAGGGTTTAATTGGAGTAATGTCAATACATTTCCATTTATTTTTGAGGAGGTATCTGGAGGAATTTCTTAAAATATAAATCTGTCAGGTGCATGAATACTTTTGAGTGCATAAGTGTGTTTATGTGTGTGTAAAGAGTGACAACCAGATAAAGGTCTGTGCAAGTTTGCCAGACCTTTATCTGGTCTTGCAAAGGTCTGTGCAAGTTTGTCTTGCTAATTCCTGCATACCAGCCCCGGCTCATCAGAGAGAGACCTGCAGTGAAGAAGGTGAGAGTATGGCTTGAGGGCGCCATGTCTGCACTGCAGGACTGTTTTGAGTGCACTGAATGGGGCATCTTCAAGGAGGCAGCAACAGACAACCAGCGCACCAACGTGGAGGAGTACGCTGCATCTGTGTCCGACTATATCAGTTGGTGCATGGAAAAAGAGACAGCAACAAAAACAATAGTCACTCGGGCAAACCAGAAACCTTGGATGACCCAGGAGGTGGGAACGAAGCTGAGAGAACGCAATGCTGCGTTCAGATCTGGTGATGCTGCGGCTCTCAGGTCTGCGAGGGCCAACCTGAACCGGGCCATCAGAGACGCTAAGCGAGCCCACAGCCGGAAA
>CAEGAA010014250.1:0-26085 GCA_903067105.1 Poeciliopsis infans
GGTCGGAGGTCACGGGTCTAGAGGGCCACATAAAAAGCTATGGCGGGCCAGATTTGGCCCTCGGGCCTTGAGTTTGATACATATATGCCAAATATGATAATCTGGAGAACTTTTTCAATATGTATACATTTGGAAGTTAATTTTGGCTGTTTCGTCAAACATTTATTTTCTTTCTTATAGTGGAAAGAAAATGTATCATAAATAGACGTAAACAACAGTTGTAATGTTCTGGTATTGTTGTGGTTTGTTTATTGTTGTTATAGCAACCGCCTACCAAGATGGCTGCCAGTTAAAACATAGAATGCTGTTCTCTATATTTTCAGTGTTTTTTCTGGTTTGGTCACATGATCTGCAGACTGACAGACAGACTTTTAAGAAAACTTTCGATGACGGGTAAAGCAGCAGGTCAATAGTGGTGGAACCAAAAACAGACCAACCTGTTGCCTTCTGTCTTGATTCATCTTCTCTTCTTTCTCTCCATCCTCACAGCTGAATGACATTAATTTGTGTTAAATAGGTTTAAAATGCGCAGCAGTCAAACCACATGAAATGAAACTTTAAATGATGTTCTTGATGGATAACAGTTACTGACTGGACTCTGCATCTGATCTCACTCATCAGATGCATCACAACACCACTGTAGAAATATTGAGTCAAGACATTTAAACTCTAGTGACTCCCCAAGTCCTGGATCAAAGGTCACCAACGTTTTGGAGTCTCAGGGCTTCAGTGACACTGAAGACTAATTGGTTTGATTCACATTAACTTGTACAATTCATCTTTAAACAAGGTCAGTATTTTATCATTTAATATATAATTAAGCCAAAGAGCCACTTCTGTTATCCTGTATCTAGAACCACCTATAGGCTGCAGGTCTGAGGCATTATGTTAGCATGTTTTCCTTCATTCTTATAGCTTGATAGGAAGTCAGGTTATCCAAATTGGCAACCCACATTAATACAATAATAGTGAAATAATATTGACCACATTACACTGTATTTATAAAAGATATCAACATTTTCCTACACAGAAAGTCCTAACATACTAATATAGAAAAGATAATTGGTTTCTCTCCACCATATTTATTTCACAATAATCTGTTAGTATGATTTGTTCTTTAAATTGCCATTTATAATATTTTTGGGTCTCAGGAGATGATTGAGGGATGAAAAGACTCTGATGTCTGGCTCTTTAGGTTCTGACGGGTCTGCAGTTCCTCTCCTGATCCATTCGGTCTGATATCTCACAGCCCTTCGTGCATCACTGAATGTCACCGACACATCTTTAAATCTTCACTGACATTGTTCATCCTGGGATGTGCGTCTTCCTCCTCACGTCTGTATTTCTGCCAGAGGTTTTGCTTTTAAGGATGGTTGAGAATCGGTGGACGTTTTAAAAAACACGTGTTGATAGCAGCTCACCGCGGCTACGTTGTGTCCGTCTCTAGGTAACCATGACAACATCCGGGCTCCTATTTAGCTCCCGCCATGACCTCTTAGCTAACCTTAATATTTCCGGTGTTATGTTTTTGTCATTATTGTTGAGATCTGTTTGAGTGGTGGTGTGTCTCTCAGACATGTATAGAAATACGGAACAAATTGGTGTCGGTTCAATATGACTAGAACAAATTCCCCACATGGTTTTTGCCCCCCCCCTCTATTTCAGCGCCCCTATGTGTTGCTTACAGTGCATACCCACTTTTATTGCCACTGGTTTTATGACACGTCTCCAACTTTTCTCTCAGGTTTAAAGCTCAGCTTTCCAAATGCTGAAAGCGGAGGAGCTTTGAGCTCCTCTTCATTACTGCTACCAGGATCTTTCTGTGGTGGTGGATGCAGAGTGTTGTTGATGAATGAAGACGAAACCAAACATCTGATCTTTTCCAGCAGGAAATCAGACTCTCTGGTAGAAAACGTACTGCACTGTAGACGACCAAACATACAATTTATCACTAATGATTAGAAAACTTTCAACATTTCTCTGTGATCAAGTTTCTTTATTGAAGAAGTCCAAAGATCCAGAACAACAGACATTTTTTCTGATATAAATCTAAAAATATGAGAAGAAAACAGCATCAGTTCTGATTTGATGTTTCAGGCTTTTTGGATCACAATATAGAAAACAGAAGCAAGTTCAGATCCTTTGATCTCAACTGATTAGCAACAAATTAAACATTGAAATACATGGATAAGAAAATTAAAGGAAAACCATTAAAGTACCGAGAAGTTTTGATTTTCATGAAATATTTCTGTCATCAGAATGAAATAAATCATCAGCAGTGATTTCCTTCATGGCTCCTGCAACACAAAGAACTAAACTGGAAAAATAAAGAATAACAGAAAAACAGCAGAGCAGAGACATCAGAACCATAAACCCTGATCAACAATCTGAGAGGAAAGAGGAAATCTATCTGGGTTTACAGAACTCTGCTGAGGATCCAATCTTATTAAGCCTAACTCCAGCCAGTACCGGTTCAGTGAATCTGGTCTGGACTCTGTGGATCAGAGTCATGGTTTCAGAGACGCTGTAGAAGGACAGAATACCTGCTGTGTGATCCAGGTACACTCCTACTCTGGAGGAAACTGGACCGGAGATGGAGGTTGAAATGTTGTTGTACAAAAATTTACTATCGTTTTGACGACAATCTAATGCCCAAGATTTATGATTAGATCCAAAAGCACATTCTTTACCCCATCCTGCTCTGCTGATACTTTTGTATGCGACTGCTACATAAACCAGTTCCCCTCTCCACTCCACCTCCCAGTAACAACGTCCAGTCAGACTCTCTCTACTCAGAACCTGCCACCGTTCAGTGAATCTTTCAGGGTGACTAGAATAAGACTGATCTATATCCATCCATGTCACCTTCCTGTTTCCCTCTGAAAGTCCCAGCCATGTGTTTGCTGTGTTTGGATCCAGAGTGATTTCACGTGAATATCTTAATAATTCAGCTCTGCTCTTTGGTTCTGGTTCTGACAGTAGAACATCCACCTCAGTGACCTTCAGTGAGATGTTTGTCCATGAGTCTCTCAGGACGTCCTGTAGTTTGTCTCTTAGCTCTGACACAGCTGCTGCCACGTCCTCAAAGTGTCTCAGAGGACGGATGTTGATGCTGGATGAGTGTGTGGACTCACTGAGTGCTGGCAGTGGGGGGTAGTTGAGGAGAAACTGGTTGTGATCCTCTGTGTGTGAGAGCTGCTCCAGCTCAGCGTCTTTCCTCTTCAGCTCAGTGATCTCCTGCTGCAGCTTCTCCTGAACATCTTTGACTCGACTCACTTCAGTTTCCTGCTGGGATCTGATCTGCTGCTTCACCTCAGAGCTTCTTTTCTGGAGGAGACGGATCAGCTGGGTGAAGATCTCCTCACTGTCCTCCACTGTTTTATCAGCAGAGCGATTGATGGCCTCCACCTCCTGCTGAAGCAGCTTCACATCTTTCTCCTGGTCCTGGATTCTCTGCTGGATGTTTCCTCGTCTCTCCTCCAGCTCTCTCTTCCTCTCAGTCCTTTTTGCTGCAGCTGACACTGTTTTATGGCCTTTATGTTCATCCATAGTGCAGAGATAACAGATACACTTCTGATCAGTGCGGCAGAAAACCTCCAACAACCTATCATGCTTAGAGCAGATGTTCTCCTGGAGGTTCTTGGACGGCTCCACCAGCTTGTGTTTCTTAAATGCAGCTGAATCAAAATGAGGCTGAAGGTGTTTCTCACAGAAAGAGGCCAGACAGACTAAACAGGACTTGCTAGCTTTCAGTTTTCTCCCAGTGCAGAAATCACAGGCCACATCTTCAGGTCCAGCATAACAGTGGTCAGCAGGAGCAGCTTGGAGTCCAGTCTTCTTCAGCTGCTCCACTAAAGCTGCTAGCATGGTGTTTTTCTTCAAAGCAGGCCTTGGTATGAACGTCTGTCTGCATTGAGGGCAGCTGTGGATTCTTCTCTGATCCTCTTCATCCCAGTGATGTTTAATGCAGTTCATGCAGTAGCTGTGTCCACAGGGAGTCGTCACCGGATCCTTTAGTAGATCCAGACAGATGGGACAGGAGAAAGTTTCTCGATCCAGCTGAACTGCCTGCTGCTCCATTTCTGCTCTCAGTAGCACTGACTGTTAGTTTCATTTCCTGAGAACAGAAACAAGCTTGAGTTGTGATCCACCAATCACATGTCAGGGCAGAGAGGCTGCAGCCAATCAGCTTCCAGCCTCAGCAGCTGCTGGTTCCACCCAGACTCAGTGTGTGTGTGTATTAAGTAACCTGACACCAGGAAGAGCAGCGCTCTGAATGCAATGATATTTTAAACTGAATCATCTTCACAAGAGTTTCTCTT
Source organism: Poeciliopsis infans (assembly GCA_903067105.1). Taxonomy (NCBI): domain Eukaryota; kingdom Metazoa; phylum Chordata; class Actinopteri; order Cyprinodontiformes; family Poeciliidae; genus Poeciliopsis; species Poeciliopsis infans. The sequence goes on from CAEGAA010014250.1 coordinate 4,323, forward strand.
CAAAATAACCGACTGAGTCGCTAAACTCAGGTTGCTAACATGTTAGCTCTCCACAGCTTGAGAGAATAAAATGAAAGATTCATTCTTGCTGGAGAAACTAGACGTGTTTGGTGGTTCAGGGAAAATATGCTTCCTGTTTCCTGACTGCTCTATAATGACAACAGACTGCAGAGAGTCCAATGTTTGCATCGTGTTCATATCAGTTTGTAATCCGTATCTTTATAAAGCTGTAACACTTTAACAGAACAGCATTTAGTAATTCTACTGCCAGATATGAGACAGAGGTCAAGTTCTGCATTTTATTTTCAGAGAATCATTTAATTCAAGGTTCAACATCTGACCAGTTCTTCTGTGTTTTATACACATCTTCATTGTTTCTGAGGCGTTTTCCCTCTTTGTTCTCGTTTCTTAAAATAACATAATATTGAACATCTTTTCACACTAATCAGTCCGTCCAGGATTGTTTTTGTGGTTTTCTGCAGTCAACATCGCAGATTTTGTGGAGATAATTTAGAAATGTCTGTAAGGAATCTTTACAATATTTGTGCTAACATATGATGTTAAATGTGATCTTTTATTAATCGCTCCATCGGTCATGGACTATAACTTGACATCAAGTGAGGCTGAGGCAGCCTCACTTGAACCCAAATGTTTTTGGACAATTTGAGAAAAAATGTTGATAAACCCAGAAAAAATGTGGGGATCAGTTGATTTCTGTGTGAATCTTGCAGTTATTGGTGAAAAACTGTTGGGGCCTATTGCTATAATTTGGGCCACTTAAAAAGTTATGGCTGCCAGATTTGGCCCTCGGGCCTCGAGTTTGCCACACGTGCCATATATGATCATCTTGAGAACTTTTTCAATATCTTTACACTGGGAAATGTAACTTGTTTCGACTACCCAACTCTGACGGTCAGTCACATTAAATCCCAGTAATTATTTTGAAAGTTGTAGTTGCAGCATGAAAACATTTTAAAAAGCTCCAGGTGTGTCGTTACTTTAATCCAAAAATGTTCTGCGATGCTCCTCACAGAAGCAGCAGACCAGTCAGCCTCAGTAGGAAAGGAGAGGGAGCAATTAATTGATTTAGTGGCAGCAGTCGATGCTTGGGGACGCTGCGTGGAGCCCATAAAAGATGGCTCTGGTAATTAAAACTTTTCTCAACGTCCTGCAGAAATGTCACAGAACCTGAACGCTATAATTCTCCCCGAGGTGATCCGAGGCCTCCAACACCCAGACACTTGTTATTAAAACAAGAGGAGCTGAAGGAAAGTGAGGCTTGGTGTGCCAGATGCCGGTTGTGCGCCTGCGGGTCCAGAGCTGACATGATTTAATTGAGATATTTGCATACGGGCCGTCCTGCAGCCACCCGGGTCCAACTGATTCCACTTTTCGATCTTGGCGAGCGTGAGCGGCGTCGCGGACCGGGTAATGAAAGACCTCATTGTGATGTGGAAAATAGATAACATTTCAAGTTTGGCACAGTTACACCACTCTCACTGCAGACTGTAAAATTATAAAAGGCAGCCTTTGGTCTCTGAATGGAGGTATGAAAAAAATGCTGACTTATTGTTTTCCAAGAACTTTGTTCAATTCTTTTTTTTTTTTTTTTACCCCAACAAAACTTCATTTTATTTCCTAAATCTAAAGAGTGTGAATTTATACACCATATGCCTATTGGTTTTATACAGAAAACCATGACATTAGATGATTTTCCCATTAAGTAAAAAGACGCTTAAGGGAGAAAACAAATAGCTGTAGATAAAGTCATAAGGATATGAGAAAACCTAACGGCAGTAAACAAAGACTTTCAGTGGCACAGAATACACTGGCTTTATTATTATTATCATAATATAAATAAACTCTTCATTAGCTCTTTAGCCTCTGTCGGTGCTGTCTGTAAAAAGAGAATATCTTAAAGCAGTGGTTCCCAAACATTTTCTGGGCCCCTCTATAGATTATAATAAAATCCCTCCCACTTTTTATTCAACCAAAATAAAAGTTAAAATCAAGGTCATGCAGTTTAGTGCGTTAATTTTAACTAATTAATTGCATATGTTTTCACGCTTTAAAATTTCTACCACAATTAATTTTTTTTCCCCAGACGGAACCTTTGTGTTGTGTTTCTGGTACGGCTGTAATCCTGGCGCACGCGCGGCATCCGCACGGTAAAACTGATTCTTTTGCCCCACTGGAAGTTAATTTCTGCTTCTTAAACGATCTGTTGCCGCTGTGACAGACTGCTGCTGAGTGCAGGTTCTGCTAAAAGGAGCTATTCAATCAGCGAAGCTTTTCTAGCCTAAAATAACATCTCAGAGCTAAGCGTGTTGCGGCTAGCTAATGCTAACGTCAGCGTCCACAGCACTCTTCTATAGAAATATTGTTTCAAACAAGTCGGGTTCAATTGCACTGGAATCAATAATAGATTAAAAAACAACAAATATCGATGTTGTTGCCCTCATATATGTGTTCTTCAATTTAGCAGCAAAAATTGTTTCTGAATTAAGAATGCTGCTTATTTTGAAATGTTTTAGATGAAAATGTTAACTGATTAGAGACTGCAGAGTTAACTCAATTAAAAATTTTATTTAGCCCCACCACTTGTATTAACTTTCAAAAGCAGCAGAGAAGATCTGCTAGCTTTTACAAGGTGCTAACAAAATATTAGCTGTAGAGTAGAAATGTGTCATAGATCCAAAATAAATCAGATGATATGGGGAAAGTTACAAGTTTACAAAAATAAAGCTGGTGAAAATAGTATTAAAAATCACCAGCAGGAGCCAGTGTTTCTTACTTTTACTACTCTGCTGGATTAGCGTGACTCAATTTCAAGTTATCGTCTGTGATTTGTATCATGATAAACAAAAATTGAGCTGTTTAAATTCTTTAAAGAATAAAATTTGTTTGTTTTTTTTCTCATCTTTTGTTGTAGATTTTTGAAGCAGTTCCAAGAAGGAAAGATCTCACAAAATTCTGTGCAAATATTTCTAAAGTTGCAATATAAAATCCATTAATTTGACCGCAAGGATGAAAAAATAAACAGTAAACGTGTTATTTTAATGCTAACATATCATTTTAAATACATATTCTTGGTTTTACATTTGATCAATCAAAGAAGCAGCTGAACTCTTCATCTAATGAAGAATAACTAAAATATATTTGTACAAATCTTCATTTCTGCTCAATCTCTTCAGGAGACAATGAGCTGTTTCTTTTACTTTCCTGACAACATTTTTGGTTTTTTTTCTTCTTCTTCTTTTGCGGCGGTTGAAAATAAAACGATGCACTGCAGCGTTTCAGGGCAGCGTGCCGTGGAGGACTGGCAGGCAGCCAACCACACAGAATCACACAAACAGCTGTTTTTACATGTGTTGTTTGCCTCGGTGTGTTTTTCTCATTAGAGCAGGCAAAGCCGTTGTTTTTCAGTCAGATTGTTGCTCTGACGTTCAGTTCACCCAAAGAGCATACTCAAGCGTCCTCTGCTTCTCTAACTTTTCTAACCAGCTTTAACCGTCGACTCGCTTCCAAGTCTGTTGTCTTTCTGTCTTGATGGACGTCTGAGATTGAAAAGTGATTGGCAGCGGGAAAATTTAGGAGTCCAAGAGGATGCCTGAGGTGTTTGGTGCATTCCAAGTCGTTTCCTGATTAGTATGTCATGTACTATTTCAGTTCCTTATTAAAGATGTTGGTTAGATCTGTCAGATCATCGGTGCCTCTCAGATGCATCATAATATCCCTCCATTTATGCAGAAAGATGTATATTGAAGTAGACATAGCCATTAATCCAATAGAGGCTGTTTTATCTCCCACCCATTCATCTAACTGACGGATCGTCAGCGGTGTTTTTTCCCTCATCAGGGACTTTTTGAAGTCGTCTCGACGTGTCAGAAGCAGTGGAACACACTGTCTCTGTTAAGGTTGTTAAAATAATCGATTTTCAATTTAATCAATACTAGGAAATTATCCTGGCAGCATCAGGATGTTGAATACATCCAGAAAAGACACTTACGTGACCCTCTTTAAAGAGTTTGATACCAGAAATGATGAAAATCCTGAGAATTGCCACATGCTAGCTTCGCTAATGCTACAAGCTAATGCTAACGTTGATGATTAACAGCAACTTAACGAGATCACTATTCCGTCAAAACGACTTAAAATCATTACAGGAAATTATGGAAATCCTTAATGATGACACATGCTATGCTAATGCTACAAGCTAACACTACAAAGCTATCGCTACAAAACTGATGATTGAGAACAGCTTAAAAAGTTTCATTTTAAATAATTAGATTGGTAAAATGAGAAAAATGTCTATTAGTGACGAATTGACATCATAATGACGTGTTAAAGGGAATAAATGGACGTCCAGTTTGAGGTGATGTCTCTCAGATAACTCCAGTTTTATCTAAATTCATGCCGCTGAATCCTGACAAGATGATCCATAAATAGTGCCACATTTTTTATGTAATCTTCCACACATAACTTGCTTTTGGATCTATGAGTTTCTTCTGTTTCAGGTATTTATGGCCCTTTTGGGAACCTAATGATCCTCTGCCTCATTTTTAAACATCTAATGTGGATTTATTGCTGCAGGTTTAACAATGTGCAGGATTTTAGGTTTGTTCCTTGACGGCGTTTCATTAATCGGACGTGTTATCTGTCTTCTGTGTTATTAAGAGCCCGACTCCTCAGCCACAGTCATCAATCTGAGTCCTGTAAAGCGCCGATGTTTATGGAGCGCCTGTTTTATCTGCTGTTCTGCCCGTCACAAACAGGTGAACCTGGTTCTGGATGACGGACGGTCTCTGGGCCTGATGATCCGAGGAGGAGCTGAATACGCGCTGGGAATCTACATCACCGGAGTGGACAAGGGATCGGCAGCGGAGTGCGGAGGACTCAAGGTATTCCTCTCTCTTCTTTGTCTCGTTTATCTAAATGATGGAACGAAAAGGCGACATTTTTGAAGAAATGTCACAGAAATCGCAAGGACTTGTGAAAAGCATAAAGGCTATTGAAGAAAAAGACACTGGTGTTTTCATCGTGTTAATGTAAATATCAGTTGGTGAAATGGTGCACAGTTTGCTGACTGAAAAAAGCCTTAAATCATTTTCTTTAACATTTTCTGACACTTCCTGGCTTAAACAGGAAGTGTCAGACATTATTGGTCAATAATTATTGGTATTGTTGGCTGACATGAAACCGATTTGTTTTTCAGCACTTGAACGCACCATAATGGTGCACCTGTTGGTAAAATCAGGACCAGTTTGTTGTTGCCTCTCGTTCAGTCACACCCCTTGAACTCCTTCATATTTCGTCAAATAACAACCACAAACATAATCGTATTTCACTGGAATTTAATGTGAAAGACATGAAACAGGAAGTGGGATACGGTTCTTAAGTAGAAAAAAAATTATACATGATTCAAAGCATTTTTTACAAATTAAAAAAGCTAAAATAGATTGCCAAAGTATTCAGCCCCACTTTTGACGCAGTAACAAGCTGCTAGTGTTTTTTGGTTTGCTTCTACCAGAATGGAGAGTTTTTGTCCATTCTTTTTTGCAAAACAGCTGAGTTCCTGTCTGACTGGATGGGAAGCGGTCGTGAACAGCCGTTTTCAGATCTAGCCACAGGGTTTATGTCTGGACTTTGACTGGGCCATTCTAGTACATGAATACACTGGCAAATATTTCCTCTCTACATCAGAAAAGCTGAAAATCACACAGTAGTTTGATCCAGACTAAAGGGCTTTTTAGTCTCGACTCCAATCTACTCTAATATTTGAGGTTTTCTTAAATTTAAACTTTTATGAAGTTAGTTTGTCCATTTGTTTTTTACTCTTGGTATTCTGAGCTCAGATGTTGAACTTGTCACGGATGCAATAAGCTGAAGATCCTGCTGAGAAGTTTAGGAATAAATGAAAAGGAGATAAATCGTGACTTTGCTTCCACGCTGTCAGCATGACGGAGACAGACTGCAGCCATCAAGGCGGCAGGGAATCCTTCAAAGACGCTTCAGCTGATGACGGCTCTCATTTAGCCTGGTTTTAGTTTATTTAGTTTATTTTAGTCACAGCAGCGAAACCTTGCACAGAGGAATGAATCTTCTGATTCATTTTGTTTGCTTTCTCAGATTATTGTTTGATTTTATTTCAAAACTACTTACTATAAACTTACTACTAACATTTTTAAACACTCAAATTCTTTTATTCTAGGCAGTGTTATGTTTTTTAGTTTTATTCTTCATAGCAGGGCCCTAATCTATATATTTTTTAAATAGGTCAGATTGATGCACTTTTATTATGCTTTTTATATTTGCATGAATTATTTATTTAAATGATGCATATTTTTGACTTTTTATACACATTTTTATTGTTTATATGTATCTTTTACTACTAAGTCATTTATATTTCAGTATTTGTATTTTTATATTTTTATTAATCTTTCTTTCTTGATACGTCTGTGGCAACACATGTATCTTTTAAATTTATTTTCAATAATTATATTTTGTTTATTTGTAAATCTATTTATTTAAAAAATGAATTTCGCTTTATTTTCTGTAGAATAGTCACTTTTCAAATTATTTTATTTATTTACAGATATATTTTCTGTTTGATTTTTGCATTACTTATTTTTTCTGATTTCTTGTAGCAGCATGCAGCAAACTAATCCTGAGTTGCTGTGTTATTAAAACCTACATCTTGTCATTTTAAATAAGTGATGGCGTTCTACCTGACAATATTCATCTTTTATGAAATAGTTTTAGAGTAAATGCCTAGAAGATATGAATGATTTGTGAAGCAGAGATATGGAGAGTTGCTGTAAACATCCTGCGGCTGCAGACTCCAGCAGTCTAGCTGCTGCTGCTGCTGCTGCTGCTGTCACTGCCGCCGCCGCCGCCGCTGCCGCCGCCGCCGCCGCCGCTGCAGCTCCTCTGCTGGGATGACAAAGATGGATGACGATTCTCGCTTTCAGGCCTTTGCAATCAGCACCTCTACATAGGGGGACGCTGAGACAATTCCTTCAAAACAGAAATATATATATTAAAAACATATTTGGGGACCTCTGTCAATAGTACACTATTCATGGCGTTGTTTTTACTTGTTTTTGGTGGTAAATGTTAAAAATTTCTGCTCTTTTTGGCCAAAAGGCAAACAGCCGTATCATTTTAGAATAACACAATCAAACTGAAATATTTGGTGTTGACTAAAATAATATATATCTTCACTATAGTATTGGACAAAAAAATAGTTTTTTCTTTTTGGGTAGTGAAAGTGAAATATCACTACCCTCTCAAACCAAAAACCAAACATCCATATTCACCAGTTTGCTGTTTTGTGAGCAAAACTTAATCAAAAATGCTAAAGTTAAGAAGTTCAGCTCAGTAAAAGCAGTCCTAAAAGAAAAGAACATTTTTTCTGAAAGTTACTCCATTAAATCTGCATAAATGTAACCAGTTCCTAATAAACTCTGAAGTTTGTACAGGTTTTGAAGTTCATTTGTAGAGGTCTTTAAAAGTCTTAAATGTGAGGAGAACCAGTAAGCTCTTCCTGTTTGGGCTGGACCACCACCACACTGATCCACAGGTGTAAATGTTACCGTGGCGATCGGCTCTTGTTGCAGGTGTTTGTTGTTCTGTTTTTGAATGTTTTCCTTCCCACTGAGCAGCTTGGGGAAGGAAAGGTCAACCTGTTCTCATTGGCCTTTTGTTTGACATCTGGCTGGTTGGCTTTAATCTGATCAGAGACCCGGGGAAAGGTTACGTCTGCTGTGACGTACGCCGCTGTCTCCTGGACAGATTGTTGGGACTTAGACGTCATTTGCACTAAAAATAAAGAGGAATTTGGGCATTAGAGATAGTTCCTGGATCACCGACTCCAGATGTTTCCAGTTGTTCAGGCCTTTGAATCTGCAGAACCGGGACCTTCAGGTGACATGTTGGTTTCATGCTGTGGAGCTCTGGTTTCCCATCCTTCTCCAGGCCCTGAAGGCATCTCATCAGGAGCTGACGGTTTGCTCAGAGGGACGGACGCTTTCACAAAATCACAGACTGGTTAAACGTTGAATTTTTTTGCACATTGTTGCAGAAACAGATCAAAGATCGACTCAGTTATTCGGATCACAAATGAACCAGTTCATCTGGTTTCCTGTTTGGTTTTTCCCTCCTTTTCTTTCCATCTCTTTATCTCCTGACAGATGAAACTTTTACTCTCTGCTGTAAAAACTCCCGAGTTTTTCTCAGATATTGTAGATAAAGGTTGATAAATGCTGACCAGGCTTTTTGTCGAAGCAACTTTTCGCCGGTTTAAATCAACCCCAGCGGTGCGTTGAGTCCCACAAGGTGAACAGAACCTCAGCCTGATGCTTGCTCAGCCCGGCTCACAGACAAAGGCTGCTTCATGTTAGACGCACTGTAACAGCTTCCATCTCCACAACAATCTATTCCCTATTGTCCAGTTTTTCTTTTTGCTCTCTGTAGTTTAATAAATCTGAAATGTCATGTTGAAAAGAGCGTCCAGCTGATCTACAGGAAGAGGAGATTCAGGCCTAAACTTAAACCAAATCAAATCACATTTAAAATAAAAACAACACATTTTAAACAATGATCTACTTTATTTTAATAAATTAGCTTGTAACTTGGATAATTGGTTATTTCAGTAATAATGATAAAGCAGAAATTAAACCTTCTTTAATGTTTTTTGAGATTTAACCAGTTTTGGTCTGTTGGCTGAATGTTAGCGGTGTTAGATCGAATAGATTGGAGTAAAAATGTCTAAAAGATATAATTATTGGAGGAGTAAATTCACCAAAGTGACAATGAAGCTTAGAAATGACCAAATAGGTAGTGTTGTGTAAGAGTTATTATAAAATCAGAACTGTTTGTAGGAAGCTAAATATTTAGTTTAAATATTTAGCCAAATGTTTAAATGGCAAACTAAATATTGCACTTTAGCTAAGTGTTAAATATTTATTTAATATACAAATTACCTTGCCGATAACTTTAAGTGGACTATCAAAATAAAAGCTGGGTCTTTTCATACTGCTATTTAAACTCCTGCTGATGAGAAAAATACTGCTAATTACTTGGATCCAAATGAAATATTTAGTTTTTACAATACATTTTTAGCTTGCTGAAAGTTTTTAGTATTCAGCCAGATATTCAGTTGGCAAACAAAATATTTATCTCCAGCCTAAATATTTAAATAACAAGCTAAACATTAAGCTATCATGCTAAATTCTTAGCTTATATGCACATTCACTCTCTGATAGCTGTTAGTAGACTATCAGAATAAAAGCCCAGTCTTTCTATAAACTCTTGCTGTTAGCTTGGTAGCTAAACATTTAGTTAAAAACTTTGATTTCTAAATGAAAATATGACTTTTAAAAATGGCTGAACACAAATTACTGCAGAATTCTTCGTCTTTGTTTGCCGCCACCTTGTGGTAGCGGTGCTGCATTGCAGGCAGTTGGTTTCACACACAGATTAAGCTCTTCTATCCGTCTCTTTAAAAACGCATTGGGAATTTTTATCATGCAGCAGCGACATTATCGATGAATCCACATTTCCCTCTTGGTGTTTAATTTCTCCTGCAGGGAGACAAATCAACATCAGCCAAGCAGAAACTCAAACCACTTGGTGTTTATTAGGGATCAATTATTACATTCCAAACAGTATTTTGCAATGTTAATAAACTAAAGGCTGATCTAGAGATTGCAATCCCTGTTAAATATTTACTTGCTGTTTAGACATAAACAGCAAATATCTATTCATGTTTGAAAAGGAAATTAGTATTTTGAAATATTACGTCGCACCAGATTGCGGTCAGGAAATATTATGTGCATCAACAATTTATATTCTCTCCGATCACAAACTGGCAGCAGGTTTCGTTCTGCTGCATGCAGAGGAGAGAAATAAAACGCAGCGTTTGTCCAGTTTTTATTTCCCAGGCATGCTGAGAGTTTCTGCTGCTGGAGGATAACCTACAGGTAGCAGAGGGCGAGAAAGATCTGCAGCTTAATGTCTTATTTCACATCAAATAGAAAGAGAAGATAAACGCAAACCAGAATAAACACATCCATTTTGAGTCATCCATCCATGTGTTGCTGCTGACAAATAAGATGAGCTGCAGCCATGAAATATTCACAATATCGCCCATAAAGGCAACGTTTGAGGGTTTCAGAGTTTGAATACAGCTGAGAAAAGGGTCGTTGAACTGCAGCAGGATGATAACAAAGACACAAATCTCTCTGCAAGCTGAACTGGAAGCAGCTCCAGTGATTACATGGCCTTTTAGACGGAGAGATGGCCCCGTGCTTTATTGATCCCAGAGGAGGCTCCATGCATCCAGCTAGAGCTGCACTCAGTAAATTTAGAGGGAAAAAACAGAGAAAAAGAAAAGAAAATCAACATGAAGGTTTGAATATCGACTCTGAGGAATAAAGCACAACTACATAAAGTTAACATTACAGTCCTGCAAAACAGAGGAAAGTGAATAGAAATGAATCTTCTGATTGAGTGAAAATGTGTAAATTAAAGAATTTCAGTTCTCACACTACAGGAAACACGTCGGCGAACCTTTTCTCCTCTAATAAACGTCTCCATGGTTGCATCCACACCCTGCGTCTGTTTCAGGATATTGCTCCCCTCCACATGTCTTGTCCTTCTTGAACCTTTTTCCTCTCATGATTACAGAGCAGAGATCTTAAACGAGCCCAGATTCACCTCAGAAATAAACTTTCTGAGGGTTTTTCTTTGGATTTGTGAAGGGCTGGAACGATTAATCGTGATTAACTGATAACTGAAATCGTCAGCTAATTTAGGAATCGATTAATCGTTAACTGGAGAAGACTCAAAAATACCATTTTCTGAAAAAAACCCAAATTATTCAGAGTAATAAAAACTAAAACTGTAGCAGAATTTTTGCATTTAAAATAAAAACACCATTGATTCTGTAGCTTAGCTTTAGATTTACCTAAGGAATGTTACAGTAGTGTATTTTAGACAGTAAAATGATTACTTCATCATTTAAACAATAAATTTAATAATTAGTTATTCCTTCTTTTCCGCTCTTTGGGGGTTCAGCCAATGAGCAGGCAGGAGAAATGGTGGCGCTCCTGGATTGGCTGCTTTACCAGCGCCAGCCAATAACGTCTCAAGAGGCATTAGATGTTTCAGCTTCCAAAGCTGCATTTTGTTTCAAATATTTTAGAAAATAAATCTGTAAATAAGATAAATTTATGCGTAAAATTGGTAGTTGTGGTGTTAGATTTGACGTTTTCTCTAAAAGGCAAAAGAAAAATCCGAAAATTGCTCAAATCTGACGCTGCTCCGTTTTTGTTTACTTGTCATGAAGAAGAAAGTTGCGCTCAGTTTTTTCTTCAGAGACTTTTGTGCTGTTTCCTTTAGTGGTTCTTAGTGCAGCGCCCCCTCTGGCCAGGAGGGGAACAGCTGCTTCAGTTAATCAGGTTTGTTTCACACGTTGCAGTGTGAAAGAAAACCGCAGCAGCTGAAAATGTAACAAATGTTGCCATTTTGGTCCCTAATCAAACTGAATCTCCTCGATTTTTAACTGCTACTCAGCAATTAATGCATAATTTATGTTCTCTCTGTTATGACCAGGGCTGTAGCTATCAATTATTCTGACTATTAATCGATTAATCGGATTAGAAAATGACATATTATACAGGCTTTTTATCTAACCACTTAAGCCTTACTCATAAAATATTAGAAATACATTAAAACATGCTAAAAAAAAATTTAATTACTTTTTAAAATAAGTAATTTAACATTTTATTGATTAAAATGAAATAACAAACAAATAAAAAATATTTACAGGCATTTTTTTGAGCGTTTACTCCAGTTACAATGAACCGTTTACTAAATTAATCGTGTTAGCTTAACAAACTCGTTTAATCTAATTAATTGAAGGTAACCTGTGATCTTTTTATTGCTGAAATCTGCAGCAGTAAACACGTTTGTTTACTCGGTTTGCCGTCTCTCCTCGACACCAAAGACCTCAGAGCCAAACGATGCAATCATCTGAAAATGTCTTGAAACGATCCCGCAGCCATTTGCTTGAAATGCTCTTTAGATTCAAATTTAGACGTAATTAATTCCCCGGAGGGAAATTGCTTCTTGCCCTTGTGTGAGTAGAAGCGTCAGACGTCCAGACCGAAGAGACGGACGAGTCTCTGGCATCGTGTGTTTCATATTTGTGTCATTTATTGATGCTTCCTCTGTATTTTGTCTGTTTGTGCTCACTTTAACTACCTGCTGTGCGGAAACAAGACGGGAGGCTTCGCTCCTTCATAAACATGAGATTCAGATGCAAAAAGATGCAACAGGTTTTACAGACAACAGAAGGGTAGGCAGTGATTGCTGCCTGCAGGTCCATCTATCAATGTCTCGTCTGTTTCTCTGCACCTGGCTGAAAGTAAATGACAAATGGTGATTTGGACGTAAATACACTCCAGCGTTTCTGTTTCTGCTCACGAACATTTGTTTTCATTTTAAAATGTTCATTTGAATGTGGAGTAATTTTTATCACGACTTGCTTTCAGACTCGTCCGCTTCAGTCAGGTTGATGTCTGCACTTTTAGACTTCCTGTAGACGAGTTTAGGATCATCGTCCTGTTAGTTTGTTCTGCTGTCGAACACCAAAATCTAAATTTACCAAAATATTAAGCCACTTTTTGAATGGATTCAGAATCCAGGAATAGGAATTACGATCCTCAATACAACCGATTTATTTCTGCACTTCTAGCCACCGTTATTATTGGCTTTTGTTTCAATATATTGTTTGAGATGAATAAATCACCATTACATGCTTCTAGTTAAAAATCCTACTTTAATGGCTCATCATGTTTTTTGTCTTTCGCGTGCTAACCAAGGCCTGAAGAGTCTTTGCTGCATTTCTGAGTGTCGTTTGATTTGACTTTCACTCAGTTAATCTTCCTCACTGAAGATTGATGGACTTCAAGTCATTTGGAAATTAGATTTTTAGCTTTTGACTAGAGAGGATATAATCACCACTCCATTTCTGTTGACATGTCATGAAGAAGGATAATCTGCATCTTCTTCAGAGGTTTTGTGTCGATTCCTTCAGTGGCTCTTGGTGTAGCGCCCCCACAGGCGAAGAGGTGAACTGTGTTTTTCAAGAGAACCACAGCAGCTGAAAATGTAACAAATGTTGCAAACTATCAGCTGGGAAAACATCCTTAATCGTTACACTGCAATGAATGAGTACTCTATGCTCTCCCTGTAACGTCTGATGTCTTTCTGTTAGCCTGCTGATATTCCTGCTTTCATTTGGCACTTAATCAAGTCCGAGGACTCCAAAGCGCTTTACGTTGCACTCATTCACCCATTCCTCAATCGTTGCCCAAGGACACAAAGTCCCTGCAACAGAACCAGCTCCTGCCTCCTGAGCTAACTGTCGTTTTAGAGATGATCAATTAATGGAGTGCATTCGGAGCGCCTGACCAGATACTTTTCCTCTTATATCCCCCCAAAAGCAGCAATGGTGTACTTAGGCTGTTTGCATAAATCACTTCTGAATGGGCCAAATGCCAAAGCACAGAAAAAAATGCTTTACTGACACGTGGAGGCTGAAAATGCGACATTTGTTGTGCAGTTATAAAGAAAACACACCACTGCTGAAATTGAAATGCCCCAACATGGACTTCTGTCCTTACTTTTCTTTGGACGTCTGCTCTGGGGGTGAATTAAAATTTCGCATTAAGGGCGCAGGCGGGAGTGCAGCCCATCTGTTTCTCCGTGATGTCTCCTGCAGAGCGCTCTCCACAGGATCAATCTCCCCGTGGAGCTAAGGAGCAGAAACACTCGGCTATCTGTTGCCACAAAGCCACAGCAACCGCTCCGTCACACAAACGCCACAGAGGACGAAGCCTCAGAGCGCTTTAGCAAGGTGAAACTTATTAATGCGGGCTAATGCAGCACAGAAACGCATCTCTCACTGAAACGTCTTTTCATTTTTACCCCTGTTTCCTGTTTGCAGAGTTCAGCTTCATGGTTGATTGTAAGACTGAAGCGATTAATCAGATCAATCAACTAATCGTCAACTGATTTAGTAATCGATTAATCATCAACTGGAGTATGCGTATTCAAAAAACAATAACACAATCAGAGCCAAAACTGTGCAAAACATGTATGTAAATTTTGCATTTAGGATTTTCTTTAAATGTTTCTGCAAATGTTTCCCCCCAAAAAGCGGCAGGTTTTAGCTTCACCTTGTTCAAATTCTGGAAAATAAAATAAATTAATTCTCCTGCTAAGCATCCAATTATTGGTAATCCAAAAAATCATCAACATATCAGCCCAAACGTTGAGCACATGGAGATGTTAGAAGTATCTTTTAACTGCAAATGCATTCTTTGCTACAAATGATCACATTTTCTCTATGACTGTTTTCTTAGCAATAAAATATTGAATTTTCTCTATAAAAAAGGTTTTAATTATGTAATTATACCTTTTAAAATATTTCTAATATAGCTAAAGGCCTAAATCTGCACAATTCGTCAATTTTTTTAACCGATTAATCATCAAAGTAACTGATTAATTGACCGATCGTTGATGGATCAGCATCAGCGTTGTATGTTTTAACCAATCAGTGGGGAACCTGCAGGTATCCTGCTGTATAGTCCAAGTAAACTTGAGCGTCTTAAACTAATGATTGAGGGCAGGAGTTCATACCCCACATCATCACACTGCCTCCACCATGTTTCAGAGTTCTTTTTTCTGAAATACTTTTTAAGTTTAACTGGATGGACTCTTTCTAGAAAGTTCCACTTTTGTCCCATCAGCCTCCAGGATATTTTTCTAAAGGTCTTGGAGATTGTTGACCTTTGTGTTCTTCCAGTCTCTCTTTCTTTTTGTTAAATCCTAAACTCTGATGAAACCTGCACAGCTTCAGATCTTGTTCTCATACTCACTGAGAACGGTGCAGAAACAGTGATGCTGTGGGCCTCTTAAGATCCCGATGCTTGGTGAAATGATGTTCTGAAATAGACTTTGACAAACCAAATCTAGAGCCCAGTTTTCTCTATCGAAGTGTTTTGTTCCTTTTGTCCACGTTGTGTGATGAGTTTATGTTGAGAGACCAATAACATTTGCATTAATCTGGTCAATTTCGATGTTTTCTAAAGGTCTAACTTATCATCGAAACATAATCTTCTTCTTGTATTTCATAAAATTGCAGATTTTACTTGTGTCAAGCCACCAAATCTAAAGATGATCAATAAAACCAATCCTAATCCAGTTGTTGTTTTTGTTGTATTCACACAAAGCCCAGTTGTTTCCAGAGATGTTATGGGCTGTAGACTTGAGCAGGATGCAATACGCTAAACCTAAACGCTCGCCCCATCCCTAATTAGTCCCCAACTGGTAGATAAACAACACAAATAACCCAGAATAATCTGTCAAGCCACGAGTAAAAAAGTGTGTTTAGGCTAAAAGGTCAGCAGTCGTAGTTCGGTGCTGATTAGGAGCATCGATTTTCCTTGGCCTGATTTAGCTGCTGCAGAAAGGTCCTACTTCTCATCCATTGAGACTAAACTAATTAGTTACAATTGACACACATGTAAAAGTCATTATCGCCCAAGCGATGATGTGTTGCCTCCATTGGAGAGAGAATATTGGGGATAAAACCCTCAACAGAGGTTTAGCTAATGCTTCTAATCGAGTGACTAGAAAACTAAAACATTTATCCCAAATTCCTCCACGGGGATGTAAAACACACATTGGGAGTTACTGATGCAGAGAAGGTTCCCCAGTCAGACATAGCTTTGGGGCAATCAATGAAGTGTTGGGACAAACGTATCCAGGCAGGGCAGGTTTGGTCATAAGGTGTCTGGACAATGATGAATGTGTTTGAGAGGCTCTGATGGGGGCAGGAGAGGAGAAACCCAGTCTGTTGCCCTCAGCTCCAGCCTGGGTGGGCAAGAGAGAAGCCATCATCAAGGGGGCATTTATCCCACCAGAATACACAACCCCCAACTGCTGTAGCCAATTACCTGGACTGACTGCGGCAGATTGCACACCTGGTATTTTGTCTAACTCTATGCTAAGATACGTTCTACTTTACTCTACATTTTTACTGTATTTTGTGTAAATAATCTTGATCTATTTTGTCTGGTTCTGTTGTAGAAACAACCCAATCAACCGACCCGTACCACACTGTTCCTGGGAACCCTTTAGTTGTAGCTGACATGGGCATGTAGCCTAGGAGTTAGCGACATGCTAACTCTGTCAGTCACCAGAAAGGTATTATTCATACGAAGGACATTCGTTCATGGGTTTCAGGTGAAGCTCCTCCATCTTGTTCTCACTAGCTAGTTAACCAGGTCATAGTACGAGATCAGATTGTCTGACATATTTTCCTTCTCCATCTCATTCGGGTCGATCCCAACAGCAGCCATTTTGTTCCTGAATCTTTCTCTCACACATCAGTCAAGAGTTTCCACATACTTTCTTTTTGTTGGTCTGGAAGCCATTGGATCGCTATGCTTGGTCCTGTGCTTGCCTACCAAGATGGCGCCGATCACATCCAGCTCTGACTTGTGGGAACTCTGAAAACAGACAGCATTCATAATCAGGTAAAATTTAACTAAAGTCCAAAACCTCTTAAACTCCACTTGATGTTCGAAACCCAAGAAAACTAAGTATTGTTGTTACCACTGTTAATTCCGTATAAGTATGATAACATGCAGCTATTGGATGGTCCTGAGCAAATCAGCTGCCTTCTCTTTATGTAAGTAGTGTCCTTATCTCGCCTCTTAGATAATATGCTTTTTTTGATACGTTTTGACTGCAGTGGTCTGCCAAAAAACAGCGCAAGGGATTTTTAGCCACTTTTTTTACCATCATTTTTATCATTATCTCAATAAATACCAGGAATGATGACACTTCTGGGTCTGGATGGCCGGTTCCTGCTGCTGCTGCAGCCGTCATGTGTGAGAGCTTAGTGTGCGCAGCGTGAATCTGTCGGGCTGATTCTGACACATTTCATTCAGGCAGGAATCGGACGGGCTTCGCTGCTGTCAGTGTTGCATCATTAGGCCGACCCTCGCACTCCTCTGATCAACCTTTTCACAAGTCGACTATTAATTTAGAAACGTCTGGCCAAGCATGGACGAAATACGGATTAAACAAACAGTTGGAAATTTTGTATTTAGTTCATTTCAGGTTGTTTAGCACAGCAAGTTGGTTCTGCATCAATCTAAACGGGTTCAAGTTCAAATTGTCTCAAACTGAACTGCAGTGGCTTCAACAGTCATCAGATCTAAATACAAAGAGCTTCTTTTATTATTAAAAATAATTTTTTTCACACTGCACAGCTCTAAAATATAAGTACACATACAGTCCAGTGTGGAAAAACATGGCGGATGAGCAAAGCGCTTCTTGGTGGAGGTTTGCAAGGATGGACGTCTTCTTGAGGAGTAGAAAGAGGGAGGAGGCTGATGGAGATGTAGAGGGTTGAAACGAGGGGGCAAAGGTTAAAGAGGAGAAAATTAGGCCTGATTAAGAGACAGTAGGATGTGAAGCAGAGTGCGCCAGGGAGCATAAAGGCTAAGAGTTTAGCCTGTTAAAATAATGAAAAACCTGGAAAAACTGCAATGTGTTGCTAAAAAAGAAAACTAGACGTCATTTCTTTCCTTTAGTATCTGAGAAGAAGTTTGAAGCTTAAAAACAGTTTCTTACTCACCATAAAACCGTAATATTTGCATAAATGAACTCCTAGTTTAAGTTTGATCTTCTGTCAAGTTAAGAATATAATGACTTCAATAAAACTAAGAAACAGTTTTAATATATTTTATATAAATTATGCTGTTAGGTATAATTTAGCAAATCTTTTATCAAAGTGAAATTAACCCTTAATGAGAGAATAAAGGTAATATTCATAAAATACAATTTAAATATCAGAAGGAAATGACAGATTATTATTGAATATGAGAATAACGTTTTCATGATATAAGAATAAACTCCAACATGAACAAGAATCATTTTGCAACTTTCTTCTGGTGTTTTTTTTTTTTTTATTCTACTAATATTATCACTTTATTATTAGTAGAATAAAAAAACTTAGCAGAATAATGGGAAAGTTTTTCATGGAAATCACCTTTAAGTGCATCTGTTATTGAGTTGGAGTAACTTTTTCTGTAAAAACAGCTTTTAAATGAACCGAACTGAAGCCTGTAAGTTGGGAAATGCCATTTTCCAGAACTCTGATGTCGATCATTCCTCCAGATTAGAGCGGAAATGTTCAAGTCCCAGCAACAGGCGACGCCTGCAGAGGGACATTTAATGAACATCTGAGTGGAAACCTTGGGAAAGTGAGATCTGCTTCGTAATGCGTCCCATCTCTGCACATGTAGCTCAGTAGTTTAGTGTTTCTCCCCTCAGCCCTGAGTGGGTTTTCCCCAAAACACCTCATAGCTCAAAGCTGCAACTCTCTCGCCTCGCAGGGGGAAAAAAACAAACTAGCTAAAATCGATCAAGAGCTTTTCACATAACTCTTAAAAAAGCTCCAAAAGAAGTGATTGGAGTCGTCGCCTCGACGATTAATCTGCCGACACCAGCGGCTCCCGCATCCTTGGAGCCTCGTGATTTAGAGGTTTTACAGAGTTTCAAAGTTTCCTTCACGCCGCGGCTGCGTTCACACCAGCCCAGTTGAGTCCACTGTAATCCAGCCTCGGTTCGTTTGTGGAGGTGAGAATGTGGACTGACGAAACGAACCCCGGTCCGCCTGGAAACCTCTCGCTCTCGGTTTGGTCGGGGAAAACTCTGAGGGCAGCCGAATCGGGGAACGCTCCAGACGCCGGACGCTAACCACAGCGCAAAGCTCCAGCGACCCGGACGGCGAGGAAATGCAGAATATAATTCTTTGGCTTAAAGTTGTTTTCCCCCTTGTTTATAGGATTTACTTTTCGTTTGCTGTGGCAGCTGCTGTAATTTTTAAACCTACAATAAAGACAACAAAATCTGGACTAGTAACCGCCTCGTTTCTTATCATCAAATTTCATAAAGTATCGGAGCTGTGGTTTGTAAAATTTTAACAAATCAATTTCAACAGCGGCAACTATGTAATAGTCAATTATTGACCAAAATAAAAGAGAAATTTTCTTAGTCCTCTCTTGCATCCTCACAGAAACCAAATTTATATCCAAATAGAAAACAAATTTCACATCGGTCATTTACTCAGCTTTAATTTGAGCCATATTTTATAGAAATCGGGTCAGAAATAAGGAGCTACGAACCTTTTTGTGGCAGATACCTGCTTATATTGAACGGTCCGGTTTTGTGGATGTGACTCAGTGACTCTCAGTAATGGCGGCAGAGCTGAGCATGACGCACCTGAGGACAGTTCCTCCCACTGCTGCTAGCTGGAGATGCTGAAGCTAAATGCGCGTTTTTAAGTTTTCTTGCTGTTTCTGTTGTTCCGTTTCAAAGCATCACTGACTTTTAGTATCGTTAAAAATACAACATGCAAAGCAAAACAAGCTGCTGTGGAAGGATTTAAGTATGATGTAACCTTTGGGGGGCGTGGCCAGCATCAGCTAATTTGCATAAAAGGGACAGACGTCCAAAACAGCTCATACTGAAGAAAGCTTAAATTACACAGAAGAGATCCGGTGAAATATCATTATTTGGTGCAAAAAATGTAACAAAGATGTTTTGATTAGGCCATATTGCTATGCTAACCTGTTGAAGATGAACTATAATCGTATCCCTTTAAGATATTTCTCACTGCATCATATTTTCAAAAACGCTGCTGTTTGTTTCGTTTTCTTGTCAACATGGTGCTTCCTGCGCCACATATTAAACAAAACCACGTTATTTTCTCCTCAGATCTGAACTGATGCCAGCGTAAAACTACAACAGTGACAAAAATATCCAGAGCTCAGCTGTTTTGTTTGAAATTAATCTGATTCCTGACGGAGTAGTGCCCACAAACTGCACATTTTAATTTCAGAAAAGCTTTCCAGTACCACTTATCAAATATTCTTTATAGGTGTATTTATCTTCCTTTGGACTGACTCAGTTTCACCACTTTTAGCGTCACAATTATTCAGTACATAGTGCTGCACCAAATCCAATCGTCCTGAATGAGAATTGTAACTAAATTTGTAGGATTTAAAGATATTTCTTGTTGTGAATTACCAGAAAAATCCCCTTAAAATATTAAATAAGTGCCACCATTATTGTTGATATTGCAGTTGATGGAGGAGCTGAGTCTGATTTTTGGCAGCAATATGATTCATCACTTACTCTACGCTGCAAAAGAAGAAAATCTTACCATTAACTTTAGTCGTTCCTTGTGCAAATATCTAATAGGACAAACTAACCAAAAAAATAACATATAGGGGCTTGTTTTAAGTAAATGATTCCTCATTATGAATGAAAAAGTTCTGGTTCCAATACCAGATAAATGAACCAATAATAATAATAACATTATTATTTCAAGTGTAATAAGATATTTGCTCTTGAAACTGGACAAAAATGACTTTGTAAGATGTTGTGTTTTTGCAGTGAAGCACTTGATTGAACATTTAGATTAAAATGAATTGAGAGTTCAGGTGTTTTCTGTGTTGATCCCATTAAAGCCCTTTTGTTCGTCATGCTGAACATTTCTATAATAGGTTGTATAACTTTACTGGTTTTTTACTGGGGTAACGTGTTGAAGGCTTGTAGATGAAACTGCCAGCAGCTTAATGTGTTGCAGTGAGCGAGAAACAATAAAAACCGACTTTAATTGTCCTGAAGTGCATCAGGGATCCAAACTGATGGTCACGTTTTAATAGACCGGATTTCACATCAAGGTGCAGGAGGCGGCTTTAAAAATGTGAGTTTTCTTTACACTAATCATTTTCAGATGGAGCAAAAATGTATTTTTGTGACACTGAGACATGAGCAGCACAAACTGCAGATATTTTATATTTACATGAAGGATTTGCAAGAACGTTTCCTCCTGAGGGATCAGGCTTGTGGGGAAAGGGTAATTAAATGTTGTAAATTATTTTGTAAGGATCCATTTATGAAAGTAATGCTGATTTAATTGCCAAGACAAACTATATGTACGCAATTAAAAATGAATAAATCCTCAATTTACTTGGATTTCTTTGCACAGTCTTAAAGTATATATTTTTATTTTTGTAGTGGGTGTTGCATCATCAATGGGAAATTGCTTCCCAAAAATGTGAAATATGTTGGATTGCGGGAACATTTCCTGGAGAACCTTCTTCAGATCAGATCTTCCTGCAACTCAAATTTCTGATGCACCGATTGCAGCTGTCTGGCCGATCGCCAATCTTTAAAAACCTGACCTGCTGATTCCGATGTTGGTCAATACAGATTTTATTTTTTACATTTTTATAAGTGCCACTGTCAATTATAAGGTCCCAGTGCACTTTATCATTTTATTAAAAACATTGACCAATTTCCACAAAGTGAAACAAACTTGTTTTAGCTGCACATG
Source organism: Poeciliopsis infans (assembly GCA_903067105.1). NCBI lineage: Eukaryota > Metazoa > Chordata > Actinopteri > Cyprinodontiformes > Poeciliidae > Poeciliopsis > Poeciliopsis infans. The sequence continues at coordinate 25,813 of CAEGAA010014250.1, forward strand.
CAGGAAGTGGACTCCACTGCACGGCATTCTGGGTAAGTTCAACCAAAAATAAAAGCAATAACGTAACACATGTAACAAATGTCGTCTTTTTGGTCGCCAATAGAACCAAATCTACCAAACTATCAGGCGTGGAAATGATCTTAGTCTCATATTTGTCATATTTTCATATTTTTTTTTACTCTCTGATGATTTTCAGTCCCACAACAGCAATGCACAGTGGTTGATCTCTCTACGAGAGGACCATAGCAACCTCCCTGAGCAAGCCCCGGTAAC
>CAEGAA010014251.1:0-11220 GCA_903067105.1 Poeciliopsis infans
CAGGCCTCTGGTAGAGGACCCGAGCTCAGAGGATAAGAACCACCCGCGGTGGGTGAGAAGGGAATTTTTTTTTTTTTTTATATATATATATATATAAATCTGGCTCAAATAATCATTTGCATTTTTCTTTACTTGCCTCTGCCTCCGTTTTTCTTTTCACTGTCGCAAACTTGTCCATCTGTCCACCTCCATCAGCTCCGTCCACCAGGCTATTTCTTCTACTGTGTTAAACAAACAACCTATTGACTGAATTTAGCACTGCTGCCACCTAGTGACTGGAGGTGTGTGTACCTATCAAGCAAGAATAAAGACAATAGTGACGCCCTCCTTCCTGTCATGTCCCCTGACAGCTAACGGCACCTCATTAAAATTACATTTAAGGGCTATTTCACAGTTTTTAAGGCATTTAGACAGTTTGATCCACATTTGCTGATGATCTAAAAAAAAAAGCCACTATTGATTAAGTCTAAACTATATCATCCTACACTGAACAGAGATTCTTTAAAACAGTCTTATATTTATTAAACTCTCACTGCATTTTTGAAAATATTAAAACAGGAGAATGTCAATATTAACAAAAATAAGAATAGTCAAACCTGTAAAGAAATATTGTACTCTGACAGTCATTTAATACGAAGGTTGTAATTTAAAAAAAAAAAAAAAAAAATTCCAGAACAAAAAAAAATAAGGATTTTTAGTTTTCCCAGTTAATCCACAGACTAAATAAATTGTCTGCCTCTTGTCGCTTTGGTGTCAGCTCTATCTACTTTTTTCTTTCTTTTTTTTCTCTTTCTTTCAAGTGACCCCCAGTAACAATCCATTGTCATCGACCCTCTGACCCCTCTCAGGTCGAAAAGTCAGAAGACTCCTTCACGAAACAAACAAGAATCATCTTCTGAAGCTGCAGTCATCTGCTCTCATCCAGCAACCAAATGCCTCTGTTCTTCTCTAAGACGCAGATGGCTGTCGGAGACGCGGCGTTAGCACAGAGAAGGAGGATTTGTGGATAAGGTGTTCTCTCTTTCCTCGCTTCGTGACAAAAGCAGGTGGGAGCAAGGCCTCAAAGCGGCAGCTGAACGTGCAACGATCCAGTCAGAATGTGACTCCAAACCTCCATCTGTTCCACCCCCCAAAAAAAACATGTCCACCATTTCTGAGCCCGTGTGACATAATCACCCAGAGACCGAGCTACTTTACAGCACAACAAGTCGCCCTACGTCACCCTCTTTCATCAACTCAGTCGAATCCTTTTGCAGTCTTGAATCTTGTCGAGTCCGACTCAAGAAACATGCTGTGAACTCTTTAAATAGTCTGCCAAGAGTGATTCTCCTTCGTTGTCATCCTTATTGTATGCTGTTAAGGGAACACTTTTCTTTCAGGTAAACACACGTGAACCTCTCCATAAACAAACAAACAAAAAAGCAGCACAACTGAGTTTTGGTTTGCACTCAGCCTTTGTAAGCATCAGTAAGATTCTATTAAAATCACATACTCAATACGTGCAAATGTCTGGAATGGACTAAAGAGGATATTTTTAATACTCGTGTTTTCCTTTTTACCCTGTATAATCCTTCCTAGTGATTCCAATGTCTGGCCCCAGATAAAGCACTGAAACCACTTTCCTCTTGAAAACCTTAACTGCACACTACTATTTAAGGGCATTTAGTGGTTTGTGGCAACTGGCTCTAAATTGCAAAAACATTTGCACAGCAATACTCCAATACTTCGTCTTGGAAAGCAGTTTCTAGATCAGGGTTTTATTGTGTTTGTTGATGACTGCCGTCTTTTTATGTGTTTTGCTCCATTGCTTCACTCCTCGCCCCGTTCTGAGAGGAAAAAAAAAAAAGAAAAGAAACAAAGGATAGGAGAGGGGGAAAAAAAGAACATTCCACTTGTTAATTCGTTGATCTCACCCGCAATCGATTCAGATGCGTTTGTCACTGTTGCGGCAGATTGAATGCCCCCCCCCAAAAAAAGAACATAAAAGCACGAAAGGTTTAATCTGAAGTTGTGAATGACAATATTGATTTAACTTTTATCTTTTGACAGGACAGGATAACAGCTCAGAATCAAATGTAATGGGGGCCATAACTGTCCCCATGCGCTGTCTTTCCTCCACATTCTTGGTCTGCTACCATTTACAACTTTCCATTTTGTTTATGTTGTGATGTGTTCAAATCACTTCTTCTGTGTGGTTTGAAAAAAAAATGTAGGCACATTATGTTGTCTAAAACTACGTGAACAGGCATTAGCTGAAAGAGAATAAACCTTAGTGTAGAAAGCCCAAGAAGGAAACTCATCTCTGGAAGTGAGGGTGGAGGCATTTGCCTTTAGAGGGCCTTGTGGACACATTAAGGCCTATTTGCATGTCCATAACGCTAACAGAGAACCCCAGCACTGCACTTAGGCTCACTGGAGCTGTAGGTTTAAATATTGCTGGGAAGCAGAGCATTGAATGTAGCTTTAGAGAGAAATAATGAGTCCCAACGATAAGCTTGTTATGGATGATTTAAAACACATAAAGTCCATTAAAGGTTTCTTTCGAATTCTTTTCTCTCCTCTGCAACTGGTGTTTCTTTATAACAGTTAATTACTACAGCAGGGTTAATGACTATGTTGGGTCTTGCAAAACTGATCAATATTTTGAAACACGGGGCAGGAGGAGGGATCTATTGAAAAACAGTTTCTTGTATTTTCAAGACTGAAATTTTCATTGCGCAATTCTGACACCCGAATATGATTTGATCTAAACAGTTGACATGTCTCTTGCTATTTGTTTAAGGTGAAAGTTGAACCTCCACTACAAAATATTTCACTGCATTTGTCATGTGCTTGCAATAAAATAAACCAACAGAAACTTTTTCAACTCGGCTGCCAACTAAAAGGTCCATGAACTCAGCCTGGTTCACACAACAGATGTATTTGTAGAAATGCATCTGTATTTTAAGATCTGAAGGCAAGTGGCTGCACTGAGTTTTACTAAATGGTTTCAAAGTAAAGTGGATTGAATACTTGTGCAAACTAAATATTTCAGGTTTTGTTTTTTTGTTTTTTTGAAAGAGTTTTTCTCTTTTCCTTCAAAATTATGCAGCAGTTTAATCACATTTTCAAAACATTATGTAAGGCAAATGCAACGGAATAAAGTCAGTTCTGCAGATCACTGATGTCAGAGACGAATTTCCAGCTCTGAAAACTGACCTTTCTTGACCATCCAATGAACTCCTCCCACGTCGTATTTTCAAAAAAGAAAGGAAAAAAAAAACTCTTTTCTTTCTTTTGTCCTGACCACCACAATTAAGGGCCGTGGCTCTGAATAACAAAACAGATGCCCCTCCTAGCAAGATAGCCTCAGGTTTTGTTTACACTCTGGGACATCAAAGGCATTGCCGAATTTTTTTATTTTTTTTCCAAGGCCCTCCTGCTCAGGTAGTCATCTTAAAGTATAATCTCTTTAAAAACTGTAAAACCCATTAGGGTGACACCACTTGAATCCCAACTCAAGAACAGACAAAGAGAGAGAAAGAGAGGAAAAATGAAACCTTGTGACAGATGCCTGTCATATACATTTACAAACTCACAAGAATGAATATTTAGCCTTAAAATTTCCTGAGATATGCTTCCAATATTTGGCCGGAAAGATGACTGCTTCCTTAGCAAAGACACTTAGGGAGATTTAAACAACATAATGTGTGTTTAAAGAAAAGATGTGATGGTGTTAATGTGGTCTGAATGACTAAAACAACTACTGAGCAAGTAAAATAAACAGACCTAGCTAACTGCTGTGCCTTTGGGAGTTGCAAAACATGATTCAAACCCAAATAAATAGTCTACGATGTTTGGTAACCATTTTTCAGGCCAGAGGTGACTGCTTGGACCCACTTATTACCATCTTGTTACGCAAAAGGTCAAAAAGTATTCTCAGCTTTTTTGTGTCTTATATTACTCTGCTCTCCTAAACATCAGCCATCACTTCCTCTCCAATCCTTTCTCTTCCAAGTCTCCAACCTTCCCCATTTACACTCTCTGACTTGACTACGAGACACATGAGCACACGCATGCTACCGTCAACATGCTGGTTGCAGTCAGCCACGTTTAAAAAGCCTCGACTCCTGAGGGGAGAAAATATTCCACTTTTAGCCCCCTCGCTGTGTACCGTCCCCTCGTTTCAGCTCTGTCATGCCACATCACATTCAATTCCCTAAGCCAAGCTAAGTTGTAAGGTGCTTGTATGAAGGTCAGACAGCCCACTTTGACTGTCATCTGAGCGTGAAGCATTTACCCACCTCATCACGTCCAACTGGGTATTTAAAGAAAACCCTACAGTGCCATCGTTCAGCCCTGGCCGTCACTCACAGGCTTCATCCAGCCGGGGTCTTTTAAACAGCAAATATGAAAACAGTCTGCATTTTTTTTTCTTTCTCTTCTTGTATTGATTTTCATTTTGCCAGTCATTAGATTTGACCTTTTAGTCTCATACAATTACTGGATTCAGCAGAAAATTATTCTCATTTGGGCTAAAGCTTCTTACGCCACAGCAGACTAATGAAATGTTTTTTAAGGTGGGTTAGGAGCTGCTTAAGGCACGTTGACCCATTCCATTTATAGAGTCCTACAGGAAGCTCTGGGACACATTATTGCCCTTAGATGAGGAATTAATTTACAGCAAGACATAGTTGAATTGTAAATGAATAAATGTATAAAACATGACATGACGACACAATTTTACTACGGCTTTGCTCGAAATGCTAATTAATGCAAAATGTTGATTTAGAAGGCCAGAGTATTTTATTATAGCCCTATTTCTTTTGCTATGCAAAAAAGTTATTAGCTCCAGAATCCTAAGGGTTTTTTTTTTTATCTCGCTAATATCCTAATATCAATATATGTATATTTATATACATATATTGATATATTTATATTTATAAGTTAACAATTGCCATTATGGAGACATTTTGGGTCATTCTTCTGTAATCTTTTAATTCAGCCTTCTGGGAAAATTTATGGTCATGTGCAGTATGTTGAAGTGTGTGGAAAAACATGCAAATCATAATTAAATCCTTTTTTTTTATCAGTCACTAATGCACTCTTGGATTATTTTTGATAAACTGGCCATTCCTGGGACATTTCACCACAGCTGAACGCTTCCCACGTTCGTGGATCAGAAGTTTTCACTTGGTGAAGTTCCAAAACCTTGGAAATATTTTTTGAGATTGATGTACATCAGAGACTTTGTTTTTTTTCTTCTGCTCTTGAATTTCTTCAGATTAGAGAATGAAATGTTTCCGTCTGAGATTATGTGGACATGTCGTACATGTTCCCGTTTAGGTGAAGGTTTTTATCTCCATTTATCGCATGATAGCATTTGTTTCATGATTAGGCATGGGTTAAAATTTCTTTTTTCATACAAGAGCAGGTGAGTTTGGATCATCCCTACACCCCTTTAATATATGGTTAGTTGAAAACTGCATTTTCTCTATACCACTTGACCATTAGAAACATTTAAGAGTGGTAGATAAGAAGATATCTGGGCATTCTTTTTCATAGACCTAAAATATTTTGTTTCTTTTCTTCCTGTTGCCTTTGCACCTCGCTGCTCAGCAACCTGTTTACCCTACAAAACACAAAAAGTAACAAAACACAAACAAGCAAAACACACCACAGAGAGAAAAGAAGATGGAGACAATTTTATTTTAATGAGCATGACAAATACAAGGGTTTTCTTGTAAATCACCACGTGATTTACAAAGTCAGTAAGTAAGGGCTTCCTGCCTGAGCTAGGCAGGCCAGCGCATACCTAAATTATTGACGAAGCTGGGGGCACCCAGAGGCACAACTTTGATGCTGTTATAAACAGGGGAGAGGACAAGGTGCCTCCTCAGCAAAACGTTATAGGACCTCTCACCTCCCCCCCAAATCCCCGACCTCAAAAAAACACTAATTACCCACCTCCAATGGTGCGAAGGAAAGACGGGAAGAAGAGAGGAATCATCTAAAGAAAACTTGACAATCTTACCTTCCATGCATACAGCTTGTTAATCTAAGTGAACAGCGGAATGATGCTTTGGCATGTTGGTACAAAGTTGAACTTCTTCTTCTACTCATATTAAGGAATAAAAACCGTGCCGTTCCAGTCTTTCTAATAGCGAAGGAGGTTGTGGAACAGTTTGCCACTCCAGAGGACTGTGGCCAAAGTCCTATTCCAGAATTTCTTCACTCATGTCATGTTTTCTTCTTCTCTCAGTAATGTTCAGTTTTTAACTGAACATTACATCAAGTGTATGTAGATTTTATCTAGATTTTATTTTCCACTGGTAGGTTGATGTTTTGTTGTTTCTCTAATTCATGTGAGAATGCATTTTTTTTATTATTATTATTATTCAATTTACTAACTATCTTGATTCTGGGTGGTTGTGTGTGCAGCTGCAGCTCTCTGAGCCTAATCAAATGTCTTTGGTTTTACAAAAAAAAGCAGCGAATAATTTCTTCCCAGAGGTTTTATTTAAAAATATGTAACATTTTTCTAGTGGAGAAATAAGGACATCCAGTGTCTCCATCCAAAGGATGATGGACAAAATAATGGTCACGATCATGACGATAGTTTGTTCATCTTGTATGTGAATATTCTCATAAATAAGACTCTCAACTCTGCAGGTCTTGTTGTATTATAGTGTTAGTAAACTCAAAAGTGAGCTGCAAAGTCTCTGGTGGGAACGAGATAAAGAGTCATAATTTCCCCTGTGAAAATATGCTCCAAATTAAAATCCAAAAAGAGATCCCCTGTGTCTTTGCTCTGAATTCAATACCGAGTCTATTGAATTTGTCATTAAGCAGATCATATCTTCAGCAATTTCAGAATGAGAGTTGTGGAGCATAATGAGGTCCAACATCAAACTTTACATCAGTAAAAAGCAATTTAAATGTAATCTCTGCGTTGCTGACTTGTAGACTTAAAGAAAATCCACATCCTAGTTGACAGACTGAACAGACAAGCATTTAACTTCCAGACTTCCAGTCTTTTAAGCCTAAATTGTGTCCTTCAAATGTCAGTAATTTCTTGACTGATAAAACTAAAATTGTTTGAAAAATATAAATTAAAAATGTATGTCAATTCAAAGTTGGTCACATCACGAAACATCACCAGATGAGTACGCTTTGACAATATGAGACTGACATCCTCTGAGCATGTTAATCTTTGGTTGCTGTTGTGCCTTAATTTCTCCAAAAAGTACAGATAGTTTGATCTACATCACTGCCAATTTGCATTCTTCACACATGTTGCAATTTGTGATTATGAATATTTATACAGCGGTTTTCTATAGCAATCAGAATTTATTGTGCTGTGAAAAATCTGAACTTCTGCGATTGCTTCCAAAACAAACATGACATCTTGCTTCGTTTGTTTGTCTTATTTGTATTTTTTTGGGGGGACGGGGGGGTGGGGGTGGGGGGGGGAGGGGCTGCTTGAATGGATTCTAAAGTTAGGTGGATGATTTAACTATGTAAATCGTTAAACTTGATATTAAAATATTATGAGATTGTATATTGTTGATTGATGAACGTAAAAGAGTCCATAAATGGAATTTACCTCTGAGGCATCAGATATCGTTGAGAGGAAATATTACATTTCACAATGTTTTTTCCATAACATCTTATGTGGTTGGATTAAATTCAAAAACATCTATCAAATCTGCCACAATACACTTAGAATAGGCATATCCGTTTGCAGGAGGAGGGAAAAAAAATCATTTGAGAACATATTATCTGATGTGTTTCATAATGTCACTCTTTTACTTTTTCTCCTCCTTTGTTCCTCATACTGTTCTGTCTTTTATTGTTGTCTTTCACATGAGAACAAACTTGTGAATGTTGAGAAGGCAATGAGTGATAACAGAAACACAGCCCCCGGACATTTCGGAGATGCCATGTGTCAAAATCGCACCAGTGCATCTGATGGGTAATGAGAAAAAGACTTCCTCCTTTTACCACATGTGACATTTCGAGTCTGACTAAAGCTAAAGCTTTTGGTTCAAACAACGCCATTTTTTCTTCCGCATCCTCCATCTCTGCGAGTCCCGGGAAGCGGTTGAAGCTCGACACAAGGCCATTTGTGAGGGATGAGCTTTTAAAATGCACAGAGCATGCTTTCATACATTTCCCCCATCATGGTAGACCAGAAAATTGGGGAAATTGTGCAGAAAGAAGAATGGGGAGCCTCCCAAACTCTGGTCTTGAACCAGAAAGTTAGGGCAAAGTAAAGGGAGGCGTCGTCGTGGAGTCGTGGCCATACAAAAAAAGCCAGATCACTGCATAGCTCTGGAATGCCAAAAAAGCATAGACACCCTCAGGGAATTTGGTGGCATATGTAAGTCTCTTGTCTGTTGCTTCATCCTTCTTCTTTCTTCTAGAAAGATAAAACTTGGACAGTGGCGTCAGATTAGTTGACAGTCAGAGAAGTCAACATTACACTGTCATGTTTACTTTTCATGGGCTTTTGAGAAGTTTCCGATTTCATGTGGACAAACCCAAACAGAACCAAAACATAAAGGCACATGATTGTAGTAAATACTCCAAAGCCCTGTTTTCGGCTCATAACCCTTACTTCTTGTTTAGCGTTGCGACACTGCAGTTATTATTATCCCCCCAGACACGTATCTTGAACTCACGACACCCAGTCGCACAACAATAAGTCATGTGTTGAGTCCTTAAAATGAGTGCGATGACATGGACACCAAAGCATGCAGTCTGAGAGGAAAGTGATGTCAACGCTGCCATCTAAAACTGTATCTTTTCAAATCAAATTAGATCCATGGCGCCCTGGCACACTCAATTACCCAAAATACTCCAACCCAAAATACCGCCAAAGACAAGTCTTTTTGACATCAGGGAGGAAAAGTGGTGACCTAATAAAGTGAATTGCACAAATGACTTGTAGGACCGAGATGACTTTACTGCTGCACAGATTCTATGATGTCTTTTTTTTTTTTAAATTTCATTGCATAGTACATTTCAAAAATAACTATAGCAACTTACAACGATGACCTGACTGCCTCCCCTCCCCCTAAACCTCCGTCAATCGATGAGACGGTCCATATTGATTCGTCACTGCCAGTTTGGCTGACTTTACTTTTTAGTCGTAATGCCGTACGTCTCAGAAATGGCCCGGTGTGCTTTCTCTGCAGCAAATAATTAGTTTGCCATTCGAGGGAAAGTTAATATTTCTCAAGTTAAAGCGAAGCTTATTTGTTTCCTGGACAGGTTGTAATGGATAACCCGTGAGGCCAGCATGTTAGCGCATATACACACATGCGCGCATGCAAACGGTAGCGCTCCTAATGAAAATACAAACTCACGTCCACTCCCCAGGAGGCCTACGGTCAGACAGAGAGTGACACACAAATCTATCCCCATTCCATATATGACAGACTGGGCGGGCGGGTTGGGCAGCTGTCTAATCAATAGTCATCACTGACCTTGTTCACTTAAAACATGACTGGAAGACACAGTAAATCAGCAAATGGCACATTTGTGTAAATTTCCATGTGAATTCATTAATCTAAATGTGTGCTTCTGATATGTCTGTAGGTTTGTATATTAAAAGTATTGCTAACCCTTTGTTGTGAAGAAAATGCCACCAATGGGTGTCAGACAGTCATCAAATTTACTACTGGGTCACTGATCAGTTATTATATATGCCAGTCACAATTTTGTTATTTCAATGGGCCAGATATTGTAGGAAAGGCTTTAGTTCGATTTGCTGCCCACTTCTGTTTATTGGAATCAGTTGTTGATATTCGTCAGCTCACATCTGGTTCAAGCCTACATGCATCTCCAGAACCAGAACCAGAACCAAACATGGAGAATCAGCTTTCTAATTTCTTTCTTTCTTTTTTTTTTTTTTTTTTTGCTCATCTCTTCAGCAAACATCCAGAAAACTGCAAAACAGCTGAAACATTGAGTTCCCTCAAGGCGACAAAGCCACTTGTTTAGCTTTACCTTTTGATTAATAACTTGAACATTGATCGGTGTATTTGCTGTATATGAAGATGATTATACTCTTGATTATTCTGATGCTACAGCATTGGACAAAATGTAACATCTGTTGCTTGGTCACGTACAGCTTCCATAAATTTGCCTCTTTCTAGATTCCAACATGGCCTGTCTCTTAAACTGTTTGCTATTGCTCACAAACACAATCATAAAATACAACACAAAGTTTTGCTCGAATACATTAAATACAGGCCACATAGACATGAAAAAACACATGAGACAAAAACAACAAATGATGATTTTGTAAAAAAAAAAACATGTAAGACCTGCATTCTGTAAGACGCACTGAATGTGACGATATACAATCAATCTGTTCTGGGGAGCATCACAGATGACACTTAAACTTATATTTCATAACTTATCTATACATCATTTTGTACATGCTATTGTACTACGGTCGTAAATAAACAACTTTCTCATTGGCACCAAAAGGGGGGTTCTCGTTAGAAAATAAAACAAAAAAAATGTTGGTGACTAGTAATAATAACTTTTAATGATGAACATGTATTTTAAAAACAGCCGGCAGAATGGAGTGAGGAAACTCTAAGTGCCACTTTGACAAAAACAAACAATTGTTTGCTGATAAATAAATCATAATCAATGAAAGCACAAACGCTAATAAAAGGAAAACCTTCCATCACACTGGCTGAATGTGCGAGCTCTGGCACACTCGGAGTGTGTGAGAGAGAGGTGTTAATTGCTGTGCTAATTAGGTCCTGATTGTATTGCTCTTGTTTTGCACTTGCAGGTGATTAAAATTTCAACACAGCACATTATTTGGCACTGTTAACAGGTGCCAAGCTCAGCACACAGCCCAGACACACATACACAGAAAAAGAAGAGATCACTTCCATTCACACATATTTATTAATATAGCTTCAGAGGGTTATCATAAGGTCTGCTGCTTTCATTTTAAATACGATTGCACTTGATTAGATAAAAAAAAAAAAGAAAAAAAAAAAAAGAAATTAAGTAATTAAAAATTAGAGTAGGTGAAATTAACAGAATTTCTTCAACTGAAAGATTGGACTAATTCCAGACCACATAAAAAGAAAAAAAAATAAATGAATATATATTTTTTAAATTTAATTATTTCTGCAGTATATCATCACCAACACACATATGCATAATTTATTGGGGTTGGTATTTTTGCGTTTTAGAGGTGCTCCACGT
>CAEGAA010014254.1:8964-43017 GCA_903067105.1 Poeciliopsis infans
GAGAAATATGACGCTGACAAAACAATGTTTCAGCGTGTAGATCATTAGGTCCCCCTTCCTGCTGCTGCAGCCGCAGCTGATGTTGTTTGCAGAAGGGGCCTCTGTTTTTTCTTTGTGGTAATACCGACGGTATGTCCACTTCCTGTTAAACCAAGGTAGAACAAATACAAATATGTAAACAGATACATAGATCCTGAGATTATTGAGTTAGATATACAAAGTTTTTTTTGTTTGTTTTTGCAAATGTATTCACTTCCCATCTTGTTTTTAAATGATCCTTTCTCACTCGGGAAGTCACCATTGAGAATAAGAATGTATTATTCAAGGGAGACCTGGATTATTATTCAACGTTATCACATTACAAACACAAACTTTGCACATTTTTTTTAAACAGTCATACTTAGTTCTACACCTTTTTTGATCTGAGTGTGCAATTTTATTTTATGTGCAGTATTATTTTCCTATGCTGTAAATTAACCCTTCCTGCAGAACCTTTTATTTTTATTTTTCCCATCATATATTTTGAGGTTAGTTTGAATTTGCATTCAAATTAAGGTCCTTCATGTCATTTTATCATTTTACAGATTTTTCATCAAAATTGGGTATTTTTGACATCAATATATAGTAAAGAAAATTAACCTATTTAAAAATGAAAAACAAAAAATATTTTACCTAAAATAAGTGGCTGCATAAACATTCATGCCTTTTAATTTCATCTGAATTTCTCTACTGTGTCTATTCCAAACTGATTCAAACTTAAGTGACATCAGAAGGCAGTTGTGATGCATGTATGGAATTTACATCACAACCATAATTTAGAGGCCTCATAGTTCAAAGGCTGAAAAAGAAAATTTTTGCTACAGAAATTTGTCAAAAAAAATAAACATTTCTGTCTTTTTTGCTAAATAGTACACATAAGTTTGTGGTTTTTATATGAAAAGAAATAGAGTTCAAAGGGAAGAAATATTTTTGCCATATCTTAAATTTGATGCTTCTGTTGATTTGGCTTACCTGGTCTTGGTCTCATAATAAGAGACCGTTGGTTTTCCATCAGCTCCATAGTATCCATTTAACACCAGCCGAACACTTCTTCTCAATATTTCTAAACCAAAACAGAGGCATGGAAAGTTGATCAGTGACTTTATCACAAAGCATATCAAACATATGACAAAATCACATAACGTTTGATTAGTTTCAGCATCCTAAAACATTCATAAAATTAAAAACTGTCATTCATCTTAACTTCATTCCCATGCAAGTCTCATTTATTTATTGTTTAGAGCCAAACCAGTCACAGTGTCATTTCTGACAATTGTCAGAGTCAGTGGTCTTCACATTTTCGCATCAAATCACTTTGAACCAAACAGCTTTAAGTCAACTGTTTTCTTCCTTCTCACCATTATGAAACATGCAAAAGAAAACTAAAAAAACAACAGTCCTGATATCTTGAAATCTTACATGAAAGAAGAAGCAAAACTATTCCAATTTAAACTAAAACAAACTTTTTTCTAACTGACAATCTTCATTAACAAATCACTAATAATTCTGTCTAACCAATAATAATATATTTCCAAAATTGTGATGAGTTATCCTTGATAAGTATTCAAAGAAAATACTTACTTTTCATTCTTGTCTTTTTACTGTATCTCAGTTGAAATGAAGTAAAACTCTCATGAACTCTTGTGAAACTCTCTTGAACACTTGGACGTGTCTCGTCTCCGAAATCCGCAAGCACAAATGAGAAAATTCTGTAAAACATTCCTCCTTGTGATGTATGTGTCATGCATACATCATGAAGTCCATAGGTGTGATGTCAGCATCAGCAAATGCAATCAAATTTCTGTGTTGATTTAACATAATGCTGCTTGAAAAACATAAAATGACTAAAATCCTGCTTAGTTCATAAGTTTATAAATTTGTATGTGCCAACATATGTGACAACTAGTAAATATTTAAATTACAGCAGTGCTTTTAATTTAGTGCAGTTTAAGCCCGAACTTCTAATTATTGGAACTTAGGTCCAAAGTTACAGTAGCAGTTAATTTGTACTTCAACAATGGGCCTGTAAATTAAAACTACTGAACAAGTCTAACTCAATAAAGACCTGTTATTAAAATGTACCACAAAGGGAACAAACATACGGCATAAGTTCCAGAAAACTGTTGCAGCAACTGTTGCCATTTTAAAAGATTTTATTAAAAACTAACCAATCAGGTTCATTTCTATCTAATGACTTAAGCTAGAATGAGCTGCGTAATAGTAATCAATAGTATTTGTTGTCAGTTAATTGAACGGACGGACGGATGTAATGTCCCACACTGCAGATCTTAGGCCACAACATAAAAAAATGTTTCCTAAAAAGAAAATAATGTAGTTTTCTTAATTGTTAAACACTGGTTTGATGTTCCAGATGTTAGATCCAGGTGGGGTTTTTTTTTTACTTTGACAGGCCAGTTTTCATGTCCAGACTCCAGCTCTGCTCTCCTTGTTCGGTTCGTCTTTTGCTTCAACCTGGCTGCATCCTTTTCAGCCAGTGGTAAATGTGTGTTGAGGTCAGACAGAATTGTGCACAGAAATATGATGGTTTATAGGCTGTTACAGAAGGTAAGAAGCTTCTTTCTTCATTTATAAACTGATGACAAACTGATCTAGGGACAATTAAGTTACAACTTTCTGAAATAAAACAAGCGAATGATCATCACTGAGACCCAAAAACTGACCTGTATAAAGCATTATGTTTGGTATTTAATTTGAAGTTTTTGCACTCTCATGCTTTTTTTGTCATCTATAGTCCAGCTTATAAACCGTCATACTTTACCGCAACGAAGCCAAGTTGTCAAAGGGATCATTTTTCACCTAAATGGTCTAAAGCAGGGGTCTCAAACTCCAGACCTCGAGGGCCGCAGTCCTGCAGTTTATAGATGTGCCACAGGTACAAAACGCTGGACTGAATTGGCTTAATTTCCTCCTCCTTGTGTATGTAAGATCTCCAGAGCCTTGCTAACAACCTAATTATTCTATTCAGGTGGTGCAGCAGAGCCACATCTAAAAGTTGCAGGACTGCGGACCCGAGGACTGGAGTTTGAGACCCCCGGTCTAAAGCGTGATGCACAAGCTGAAATGTTTTTTCGGCGTCCTGTTTCTCGCCTTGTTTTACACCTAAATATTTCCTCTACAAACAAACACCAACATTTCTAAGTTTTGCAGAAAGTTTTCAGTCTGAAAACAGTGCCACTAATCCTGTTATCTTCTTCTCATTTCTCTTTGTCAGGATTTACCAGCATTATTAACACAGCTGTTTGTTTCATAATTATAATTCTCATTACTATGAATTTTTCCACGTGGCTGCAATAATCTGTTCTTGCATTACAGATGTAATTGCTCTTTTTTTTTTTCCTGTCTCTGAGATTCTGTTAAGAAAATGAGGCTATTACATCACCCGGCTGCTTTTTATTCTTCAAATGGTAAATTTATGTTTGCCTGGACTTTTATAAACTAATGCCTCTTCCATGCATATTGTATTACTGTTGGCACAGATAAAGGGCAAACCCTGGGCTGCACCTGCTAGTAGTTTAAATTCATTTCAGCAACATTCTTTTACAAACATTCAGATTTTAACATTCATTTTCTAAGTAGTGAATATTTCAGTTTACTCTTAGTTACTTCAGTGTTGTTACACCTGAAATATTTTTTTGCAGTTTCTTTAATTGTGATACCATAACTGTTTCACTTACACATTTAATTTCCTGAGATATTATTTTCAAGCAAAACTCTCAAAAAGAGCTTCGTGTTCTTTAGGTACGTTGTGTGGTTTAATTAAAACCACTTTTTTAATTTTGAATTTTTCTGGTTTGCATCGCGACGCCTCATGATGCTTTTCTGAGCCTTGATTGAGCCGCTCTATCAATTACCTTTCCCTTGGACCTGCTGACCGGTTCAGTGTCCATCAGTCCACGGCCTACCGGATCATCACAGCACGGACCGATTTTTTATGTACAGTACTCAGTTAAATTAGGGTCTAGACTTTATTGGTATACCCTGACACTGCAGTCATTCTGGACTGAGCTGAGCCGGGCTTCCTCTCCTCCAGTGCGACGTGTTTTTAATCACCAGTAAAGACAAACAAGTCTGATGTCTGAGTAACTGCTGTTCATTCTGTTATCCTGTTTGTACTTACAATAAAATTGATTCTCTTTTGTAATTGATGAATCTTATTATTGTTGACTTCCTGTTGTGGGTGGAGATTTACACAGGTGGGCGCGATCTGCTAGTAAAAGGCCACTGGTTGCTCTGGTGAGCTCTGCATTCAGGCCAAACGAAGCTGAAGGCTGTTTTTTCCTTCGTCACTAACCGGCATTTCCAGCCCTTTTTTCCCCACTTTTCTCAGTGTTTACATTATATCAAGTATTTGCATGTAGATTCAAGTTGGATAATAAAATGCAACACTTTTAAGTAACACCAGCAAAGAAATGTGAATATTAAGTAATATGCAGTTAGTCATATAATTCAATATCCTGAATAAGCCTGGATGATGTGACTTAATTTTTTCATACCAGATTTTATTTTAATCGATTCCTCTCGTCCTCAATTTCTCTATAAAAAAAGATATCACCATACAAAAAATACTTTAACAAGTGCCTTATTTCAATTTTCTCTTCTTTGAGTTGTATGAGGGAGCATTATGGCCAGGCTACAAGAATTTTTAACAACAAGAATGCAGAAATTATAACAGAATAAAGATGCAATTTTATAACAATGTGTTCAAATTACAAGAAGTTGTTTTAATGTGAAATACAGATTCAGATCTGATGTAACCAGCTCATTTCATGTGGTTCTGACACATTTGCAAGTGATCAAGAGGATGTACATTGCCACTTCAACTGACCAGTTATGCATCAAGGTAAGAGCTGCTAATAAAAATAGAGCAAACATGATAGGAATACTTTATGTATAGATAAAAAAGGGAATGACAGGAGACAGAGTTGTTGGCAGCATTAGCTGTTCTTGAGACCTGAGGCTTCTCTGTCTTCTTGCAGTGAAACCTGTGCATTTGTTTTCATGTCGTCTCCTCTTCAAGATACTTTATTTATGCCCTGGTCTCAAGTTTTGTTCTCTTGAAGTTATAACATGGTTTGTCTTCCATGGACCTGTGGTTATACATCATTCAACCACTAGGCATTTTTGGTTATGCACTCCTGAGCTCACAAGTGCTTTTTTTTTTTTTCTCAGAACATTTCAAACAGATTGCACCACCAGGATTCTTACATTTTCTCCCATTATTTATTGTTTTCACAGCCTAAACCCACACATGTTTTTCATGTTGGCCAAATTTGTTTTAACAGCACATTTTGAATCAAGTCCTGTCTGAATTTGAAATAAAGGAACTGGCCATCCCTTTTCACGAAATAGCTTTTGGATCAAATGTCAAATAACTTCTTGTCCATTAAAAAGTAGACTGTACAACAAACCTATTTATACCTTTCAAATTAAAGCTACAGGTCTCCACTTAAATCACATTTAAATAATTGATTGTTTCAGTAAATATGCCAAAGCTTGTGTTTGCCAAACTGCAAAGTGCATGAAAATATCTGGTTTTAGGTGTATGCAATAAGGGACCTTAGAGGTTTGAATCAACTTTTTAATCTGCATGTCATGGGATTTTGGAAAACAGTCCAACTCTTACTCAGCCGGGATCAAAACAGAACACCCCGATCCGTCTCACACAAACATTTGATGACTACTCTCCCCTACAGCCTCTTCCAGAAGAAAAGACCACTCGTTCTCTTGTTCCTCCAGACAATCCACGTTCTCAGTTTCTCATCTGTGAGACAATTACAGACGCCCTGCTCCCCGATAATCACCAACAATTAAACGGCATGGATGCCCAGAGAGGCAGAAGAAGAGACAACGGCTGGAGTGGGAGGAAACAAATCTGAGTGGAATGAAGTAGAGCCAACAGTGGCAAAGACAGAGGGAGGCTGACAGCACAATTAGGGTTTTTAATTCTCTGCTTGAGTAGGCCAGGCCAGTCTTTATGCTAATTAGGACGCCGCAGCCATGTAATAAATCTCTATGATCCAGCCTCATTTCGCCCCTGTCTTTCTGTCTCACTCAAACGCACTCATACCTCAACACACAAACTTCCTTTTATTTTCGGTGTCTACATGTTTACCAGTAATGCCGACAGCTTGCATCAAATAGTTGAACTTCCCTTCACTGCTGCCCTGAGGGCCCCAGTTGGTCTGCTGTTTAGTGGTTGGGCAAGCACCCAGTGCCTCAGCTCAGGGCCTCCACCACATGTAGTTTCCCTCCCTGTTAACTCCCTTTATTAGTGTTTTTCAGGACTCTGGTTTGCATGTCCTGGATTGCTGGACTCCGCCATGTAAACACGCAAACATTAAAAAGCACTGACACAGTGAATGCTCAAGATGTAGTCGTTTTCCCCCCCTCTTCTTCCTTTATCCTCTCATCTCCATTTGACAGACATGCCTAATGATAACATCTTGGGGTGGGGGGGGAAGGCAATAGGCAAACTGCACAACAATCCGCAGATAATTGGGAGGCCACATTTAAGGATGTCAAGAGAGAAAATGAGAGGGATGGATAAGTGGTCAAGGGGTGGGGGATTGTTACAGTAGCAACTGGTATATAAATTTTCACCCTCATTTAGATCACAAGGACCAATTCTAGTTTTCTTTAATTTTTTTTCCCTTTATGAAATGTCTCAAAGCCAATTTAACCATAGACAACATGTTAAAAATGTACCGGTTCCCCATTCATTAAGTAAATGAAGGTGAATTGAGGTTCAAAGCAACTGAAGTGTTTTTTTTCCCTC
The DNA here is from genome assembly GCA_903067105.1 of Poeciliopsis infans. Taxonomy (NCBI): domain Eukaryota; kingdom Metazoa; phylum Chordata; class Actinopteri; order Cyprinodontiformes; family Poeciliidae; genus Poeciliopsis; species Poeciliopsis infans. The sequence goes on from CAEGAA010014254.1 coordinate 15,800, forward strand.
TCAAATAAATCCACTGCAGCACGATTTTCATCACAGAAATCAGCCCTGCTGAGCAATTCTGCAGCTACTTTTTCTCAGATGACCTTCAAGTCTCTTCTGTTGGATCCATGCCTTTATGTCATTTTCCTCCGACTCATCATTATCGCCTCCATCAGGCTTTTTGTGCCAATTTAGAGTCAAATAGGCCATTGCACCTACAACCAGTGCCATGTGAAGTAGGTACAGGCCAACATAAAGGCATGTAAGCAGAAAGGAGGTGCAGAGTGTGGCAACACACCAAGGTCCAGCCAGGAGCAGCAGCAGGGAGTGATGCAGAGCGCTGAACACCAGAGCCGGTAGGGAGACGACGAACCTGAGCAACGTAGAGGCCATCCAGGAATACAGAGACAGAGGCGATAACAGGGAAGATACCACGGCCTCGCTCATGGATGCTGCCTGCAAGATAAAAGTACAACAAGCAGATGTGATAAAGAGGATTAATCAGAAATTGATATTCACGTGTAGAGGAGAAGTAGGACTGTGTCTACAAGTCTTTTAGAGTACAGCCTGAAAGTTTTAGTCTGATTCCAAGGCAGATGCTTTTTTTTTTTTAAAGGTCTTCCAAAATATTTATTTGCTCTTCAGATATCGGTTTTCAACTCCAGACAGGATATACCTGAATGTGAATGCAAGGTGTGTGGTATGGGAGCTCATTAAACAAAAAGAAAGTGGAGGAAAAAACTAGAGCAGCAAATTACCAACATCTGTAGTTCATAACTACCTCATTCTGCCACCCGTTGGTGTAGCTACTGTCTCTTTTTCCTCCCATACTTGTGACCTATGGATCACAAGTATATTGGGATTGGATCTCAAGTAACATTCAAGGCCTTTGCCACCTTTTTCCATGTATGCTCAAGGTAATTATCTCTTCGGAGCTTTTTTGAAAACCATTGAGCTACATTTCAAACACGCAATGAAACGTCACCATCTACAGTCGGGTCTCTGACGATGTTCAATTACAAGAACAGATGCAAGTGATGAAGCTCTTGATTGACTGAGACCACACTTAATTTTTGAAACCTGTGCCCTGAAAAAGAAACCAATTTTTAGACTGCAGCAGTCACAAAAATTTGGATTTAGTGCTTATACAGAATAAAATCCTACCAATACTAGTTTTGACTATTTAAAAACTGTTTTTGTGCAACTTGTTTCACACTAAAGAAAAAGTTTAATTTCCTAGTAACCCCATTTTCCAGGGTGTGTTCTAATGAGCACAATACACCTCTGCAGACTAATATGAAAACCATCATGTAACATTTAATTCATTCAACATCAAACTTTACATAAATATGCAACTACCCTGCATTTAAATGTCAAACACCACCAAGAGATTACAGGGTTATTAAAATAAAAGCTTAATTTTGTGATAAAGTCTCATCCTTCATTTATCTCAAGTCTTTAAAGAGAAACTTTAACCTACCTCACAAACATTTCTGCTGTGGCTGGACTTCTGAGCCGAGTGTAGCCCTGCAAAAATCAGCAATGAGAAGAACCACCGTCAGGAAGAATAAATGGCTAACAAATTGCCTTTAATTGAAAATATTCATAAACTTACACAGGAAGAGAATAATGAGAGAAACTCCCAGAAAACGCCTCATTTTGCATAAGTCCTCAGAGGTGCACACCTGTAAAAGAGCAAACAAAAAGTCAAACACAAAGCTGAATTAATCTGGCCCTGCTTTAATACATGTGATAGTATCATGAAATTTATATTGACCATTCACCCAACACGGCTGCAAAAATGTGGATACTTCTACGCTGACTCCCACGACACTGCTCTATAGTCTGCAGATTTGTTCAACTAATCCTCTTTCTGAGGGACACAGGTGCTTTTGTTCTGCAAAGTTTGGGATTGTGAGCACCAGCTGTTTAAGGGGAGGTACTTGAACAGGACTCGTTTCATTCCACCCTCTTACAAGATTTCCAAGAAAGAAAGCTTATCACTGCATAAACTAAAACTCAAGTTCAGCCCAGAATTGTAGAAAACCTCCACCTCAAACCTGTCTGTCACTCATGAAGTCTAATTTTTCTGTCCTTATTAGCAACTGAACCCACAATAACCCTTCTGCCCCCTGCTGATACTTCAAGGAGAACCTGCCACAAATGAATGCTGATCACCTGATTCACTGTCAGGCACCTTCCCTTCAAAAACCAGGGAGGGAGGTTTACATTTCTGCTGACTCTGCTGTTGAACCAGAATCAGTTTCTTTGATTAAAGTTTCCATTAAACTTCTTAAAGTCCAACACATAAAAATAGTCATGAAATTCTTATTTTGAAAAATAAAACTGATGCTTTTAACAAAATCAAATACTTTTTGAACACCTAATTTTCTGTATCATCTTGAATATATAAGATGTTTGTGATTAGGTATTGATTAAAAATGGATGCTCCAGCAGTGAATACATTCATAGCTCCTTCTGTTAGACCCCCAAACATCTGACCCATTACTGTTCTCCAGTAATGATGCACCATTAATTTACTAATTATTAAATTGAAAAACTTCAAGCACAAAGACAAAGGGTTGAGAAGCTAATTTGGGGGACTTGAACAAAAATGGAGGATTCAGAGATAGTACTTGTTACACAAAAAATGAATTAGCAGAAACAACAAATAGAAAAACCCAAGGATACAGACTAATGATCTCAGTCACTTATCTCAGTAAAGTGTATTTATTTAGCTTCTTTAACAATAAAAATGACAGTGAAAATGACAGACAAACACAGAAATAAAACAAGACAATTATAACACTGTGAAACAGAGAGACAACTGTAAACACATGTAAATTAATGATGGTAAATTAATAATGCTTGTTTACTGAAGTGTTGCTCCGTCAAGGGTGGAAAAACAAATCAAATATGTTTAAAAACAGCTGAAAGGTATTGAAACCAAAGTTCTGCTGTATTTCATGTCAGGATGATTAAAAGAAATAACTTTAATCTTAATTATTAGAGAAAGCGGGGATGAAGATGTTCTACATAAACTAATATATTAATATTACACAATCCTTACATGGCTGACCTACAGATATTAATGTGCACATCTTTGAATTAAGATATCCAAATACTGATCAATTATTTCTAAATTTTTCAACAGACAAAAGAAAAAAAAAAGGGTCTTTTGTGTCACTAACAGACAGCAATACAGCTAAAACGCTGCTCAGATCCTGGATGCAGACAGGATGTCCTCCACCAGATGCTTGTAAACCCACGCGTCTCCCTTCAGCCTCTGCCGCCGCACGCCAACGACCTCCGGCCTCTGCAGTAGGCACACTTCCAGCTCAAACACCATGGCTACCTTTCCAGAATCGTTCCAGGTCTGACACTTCAGGGTATATCTGAAGAACAAGCGGAGAAAACATGAGTGTAGAAACAGAAGAATCAGTTTAAAGAGGAGCAGCAAAAAAAGAAAGACAGAAAATGCATCTTACCCCTTCTGTGTGAAGTCGACATTTTTCTGTGGCAGGACGGAGAGGATCTGGTTTAACACCTGATCGGGATTGGTCTGACTAGTTAGGGTGACGTTATATTGAGCCTTGAAGAAAACAAAAGTTATGGAAATTGTAAATTTCCCATCTGAATATTATAACCATCCGCAAATGTGGCATTTGCAGATGGTTGATGCAAATTTCTACAGAGCTCTGCTACTCCTGTATACCTGTACCGTTATTGTTTTGCATACCTTAATCTTCCTTGGCGTGTCTTGCAGAGCTCGTCTTTTGCTGGGGGTGAGCATTGTGATGACTTTGTCTAGGCCCCTTTCCAAGGAGCCAAACATCTTCCCTCCTCGCTTTTTCTTCCCACTGTCTCCTGAAGCAGCCATGTCCAAAGACCTGGACCTGGGCAGCAACCATGGGATCACTTGACACAGACCCTCCGCCTGCGAGTCTTTTCTTAAGCTACTGTGTGATGAACTCACCTTCGCTCTGGACTGAAGGCCAATACTTCCAGGTTTGCAGAATCATTCTCAGTGGCCCTATTCTTGTTCTGCTCCTTGGATTCAATCTCACAACCTATTGACAGCCAAAGAAAATATGGCAACAGGTAAATAAATTTCAAAGGCAAGCTCTCCACCAGCATGGTCAGTTATTTTATAAACTGAAGTAATTTACATGTGGGGGCGAAAAACAACTAATTTTAGACCATTGCCTATGACTGTAAGCCAGAAGCAAAACCTATCTGTAATAAACCCAGGAAAAAAATCTTAAAGATGAATGAACAATGATTGGGAAAACAGTGACATAACCTTACTGAAAAGGACAGTGATTCATTTTGAAAAATCTTATTTGGAGCAAAAACAGTTTTCTTTAATTATTTTTATAAAATAGTTCTTCAATATTTTAAATTTAGATAATTAAACAGGGAGTTTGGCTAATAGAAACGATTGTATCAGTTCAGCATTAGCCACTAAGGGAATCGTCCTTCTTTTACGCTTGTGGTAAAAACCAAAGTGTCTCTGACTTTGAATTTGATAGCAAAGCTTAAAAATGAGCAACATGGAGCGCTGGGCCTTAGTGGCAAGAGAACACATGTCACTACAGCCCATGTGGGACGGTAAGCAAAGGGAGGAGACAGCACAGCCCCTGTCACAGCACACGCCTGGGGACAGACGTACACAGACCACCGAGTGTGTGTGGACGAGGATGTCACCCTCGGCATGTCCATACTAAGCCAACAAAACAAGAGGCAGCGCCGAGTCGCGGCACAGAGGATTTAACATCAGCTGGGTCAACATGCAGCAAGTTAGCGGCTGAATTTCTGAAGAACTAATGAGGCTGGACGCCTGAGCAGAGAAGACACTGTGACAAATAATTAGGATCCTCCATTCATATTAGTGCCCTTCATTTACAGATAAGTGACAAATAATTAGCTTCCTGATAATGACCTCACCTTTGAGTTGACAGTGATAAGTGGACGTGTGGGTCCGTTTTCCAGTGGCCGTAATGACAGCTAAATTATTGAAATATGAGTGGCTTTTGAATAAAAAATAGGGCCAATAAATGATTTTATTACCAGAAGACAATTTACTTGCAAATGTGTAGCATGTGGTTGTGGCACTTCCGATTATGAGAGCAGCGAGAGGCCGAGGGAATAGGATAAATGAAAGAGGGGGATGTGGAGAGGGCAGTTCATTAATGTAAATTTAATCTAATGTGGAGTTTACTCCAACCCCTTGTTAAGAGGAACAAACAATTACTGTACAAATACATTTTCTTAGGTTCTGCATTGCCTGTGCTCAATTACTTTCAGTGGTTTACCAACAAGAAAACTCCACTTGCCTTTAGGTGTGGCCACACTGGCTTTGGTGCCATTGCAGTTTGTGTTCTGATTGGGCGTGTTCAGCACGTTCTTGTTGGGTCGATTCTTCTTACTGGACACAGGGGTTCGAGGGTGAGGCAGCGCAAATACATCGACTCCTTTCTCTTCAGAAATGTTCTCCTTGTTCTCCTGGCTCCTCTCCTTCCTCTCACGGTGTTGTGGCGTCACTGTGCTTCCTGGGGTCGGGGTGAACACGTCTCTCTTTTCCGCTAATGGTGATGTGAGTTTCTTCAGAATCACAAGCAGAAATTTTTTTATGGTACCATGTTCATGCTGAGGAGTCAATATTTGAACTGTGGTGTTGTCTCATGGTGGCTGAAATGTGACTTTTACACATTTTGATCACTATTGACCACTTTTTCATGGTTTTAGTACCAATAAAAAATATTTCCACTGGAGACTTTTTGTTTTTGCTTTGAGAACATAAATGAATAATAAAAAACACACACACACTTTAAAAGGGTGATTATGTTTGAAAAAGGCTCCTGTGGTGACATTCAGTCTTTGTGTACATCGTCCAATCACCTTTATGCAATAGAAGTAGCATCGGCCAATAACGGTGCATGGATTAGCCAGCGAGCCATTGGCTGTTTTACTGCTGTATTTTATGGGCTAACATCTTTACTGTCTGTATGCTGATGCCATGCTTCCTGAAATTTTGACATTTTTTAAACTACTTAAAAAGTTTATAGTAGCAATAACAAAAATGGTTACTGAAGTAACTGCCAGGTGTATCATTGTCCTAATTATACATAAAATGTATATTTTCTTGCATTTAAAGGACTGAATGCATTTGGGCAGACTTCATGAGCCAGATACAATGGAAATTCCTCCTACTCATTTTGCTCAGGTAAAGGCTGTGAGTTTTAGGAGCTGACCCTAGCTGCAGGATTGGAAATCGCACAAGACCTGTGATTTCACAAACCTTGGAAAATAGGAATGGGAAACTCATCAATGGAATGGGGTTTGTTGTTGCATCTTCATTGCAGAAGGGTAATCAGAAAGGCTCTCCTGACACCTTTCACTCATCAGGTATTTTATTGTGTATCTACTCCACTGCACATGTAAAGAAAACTAAAGATATCTCATACCATATCTTTGTTTTCGTCTTGCCGACTTCTGGCTGCCTGCGTTTTGTGCTGTCGAACTGACACCCAGGGAGAATCATCAATATAGTCTGAGCAAAAGTCCAAAGATCTGATAACAACAGCGTCTTCGTCTTCACTGAAGTGAAGAGCTTCTCTTTTCTGGGAGTAGGGAAAAAAATCCTTAGATTACATTTTTATTTTGAATAATTAAGTAAATAATTTTTTTTTTTTTTTTTTTTTAACTGAACATCCAACTTTGTGATGTTCTAAAAATAGCATAACTGGTCGGGTCCTGCATGTTACCTGCAGTCCTTGGTGCAGAGCAGAGTCCTCACAGAGGCGCGCCTCAGGGCGAAAGCGAACAGGCTTCCCCTTCTGCTTCTTGGACAGCAGCAGCAGGTAGGTGGCTGTGACCTGATCGTACTTCCACTGTGGGAGGTCAAATCTATTAAGCTGCACATCTAAAGGAGGCAGTGAGTCTGCTTTCACAAACTATCTGAGCTGCCAACCCAATCATAAAGCAAACAAACAAGCTGGGAGGCACAAGTATTAGTACACACATACACACACCTCCTTCACCAGCGCTGCGGTGCTCTCTCGTGATCGCTTCATGTTTACCGCCATCTCAGTGATACAGTCCTCATCTATGTAGGCAACCTACAGAAAAAGAACATTTAAATCTGAGTGGGTCAGTGGTTGGGTGAGAGACTGATCGTTCTGAGCCAAATTAAGTGTCCTTATTTAAAGTCAGCTTCATGAAAATCCGAGTGAGGAGTTTGTGACAGAGATTCGCTGCTCTCTGGCTGCCTGTACCGGCTGTCTGCTGAGCCACTCTACAGGGCTGTTGTAGTCCTTCATCACCCAGGGGTGATTCAGAAGCTGTCTGACCGTCAGGCGACGCTTGGGGTCCACCTAGAGGGCATGCACAGAAACAACACCTCAGTAGGCAAAAACAAACCCCTGGTCTAAAGGCTGCATGAGGTTTAAGTCTATCACTATTTTAAAATCGTTTAGTAAATTCAGAGCCTTTCAAAAGTTGTCAAATCTTTCATTTTATTCACATCTTGTCACATTATAGCCATACACGTTAGTGTTATTTCATTGGTATTTTATGTGACAAGAAGAATTTATGCAGAAAATAACTGAAGTGAAAGAAAAATTATACATGATTTATCTTTTTTTTTCCCCGATAAAAATCTGAAAAGTGTAGCTTGCATTTATATTCAGCCCCAGTCAGCAAAGCCTTTGTTGAACCACATTTCACTGCAGTAAGACACAGTCTTGACACTATCATTTCCTCATTACTCTGTTCAAAACAGCTCAAGTTCAGTTCAAATTTAATGAAAAGAGTCTATTAACATCAGTTTACACAAGTAATTGGATTGACTGAGTCATTACAATACATGTTATGTGCACATGTAACCAAGTCCAGTCCTCGAGGCCTGGGGTCCTTCAGCTTTTAGATGTTTCTCTGTTTCATAATCAGGTCATTGGCAACTCTGAAGAACTTCACTACACGCTGAAGACATTGTTTAACTATTTTATTCATGCATAGGACCAGCAAAACAACAAAATAAATGTGTGTTGCTAATTGATTTTTCTCGCCATAAGTTTCAAAACCACATTTTTTTTCCTTTTCATCACTATTATGTACTTATTTGCTTCAGTAATCTGAAAATATACTGAGATTTGTGCTTAAATGTGACAAACTATGAAAAAGTTCAAGGAATCCACTTCTGTATATGACAGACATGAGTTATATGGTAACTCAACAAAGACAGAGGGCTAAATATATGTAAGTTCTTTGATTTCTTCTACAAATAGCTTAAACACTAGAAAAGTGTAGCTAGGAGAAAACAGAAAATTTAAAATAAATAGCCATAGTCAACACACCTGCATCATTTGGTTGAGAAGGAGGACACTGCCTGGTGAAAGCCACTGTGGGTTGTCATATTTACCCCTCTGGAAAAAGAAGAATAAAAAGCTCAGGGTTAAAAGTTATAATTAAAATTAACCTAATGGTTCCAATTGAAATGTTGAGAATAATAAGGTTAAATAGAAAATAAATAACCATCAACTAATTTTCAAAGTGCTTTACTTTGAAAATTTAAAAAGTGCTCCTTGATGCATCTATGTACAGATGAAACAAATGAGAAAAACAATTCCCAATGCAAATATGTATAGGTTTCTCTGTTCTTTCAACAACACAGAAAGAAAGAACAATAGTGCCACAATAGTGTTGCACTGTTGTTCTATTGTTCTCACTATTGTCCTATCTTGTTAAGAGTGCAGCAATGATCTAATAGTTCTAACCTCTTTATAGTCTTGGTCTCGTCTGGTTTGGGTCAGGTGGTCTCAACCGCAACACTAGTCTTGTAGTAAATTAGACTGGAACTGCTTTATATACAACAGAAATTGTGCACCACATACCATAATCTTTCTGTAAAGGATCATGCAGTTGTCATCATCAAAGGGAAGATATCCACAGAGAAGAGCAAACAGCAGCACTCCCATACTCCATACATCAGCCTGGACATTAGACATCACACAGCAGCATGTCAGCACCAAGTGTAACAGACGGGATTTCACAGCACAGCTGATACGAGTTAAGCACCAGAAAATATGATCAGGACAAACATCAAAGAGCAGAACTGTGAAATCAGTCTTACTGAGAGCAAGTCCAGCTGGGTTAAATGGATCCTACAAAAACCAAAGTCCAAAACTTTAAAGTTAGAGCTTTACAAATGTCTTACCTCTGAACCAATATACGCTTTTCCCTGAATGAGCTCAGGAGCAGCATATGCAGGGCTCCCACAACATGTCATTAGCTCATAACTTAAACCCCCCTGAAAAAAAGGAAGAAAAAAAAAAACAGTGGCTATTGTTGCAAACTATGAAAAACAAGATATCATACAATTATCAATAATAATTAAAATTAATTTCTGATTGCATTAATCACAAAGAATGATTCAGAGGATGCAGCAGCCTATGCACCTTTGGTTTGGCACATAGGCCAAAGTCTATGAGCTTCAAGTTACGGTCCTCGTCGATCAGCAAATTTTCCTACAGGGAACAGAAACAGCTTGATTTAGCTTTAGTTACATTACTTCACATTCAGGTATGTAACTGCAGTTAGTACCGGTTTAAGGTCCCTATGAGCGTATCCTTGGCTGTGGACGTAGGCCATTGCTGAGACAATCTGTCTGAAGAACACCCTGGTCTCTTGCTCTGACAGTCGGTCTTTGGCTATGATGTAATCAAACAGCTCCCCACCAGGGCAGTACTGACCCAAGACCCAACAAGAAATAATTACATTAAAAAACTCATGTCATAATCGCTTCCATTTACAGTGAGTGTAAAGTTTGAGGGGCGTTACCTCAAGCACCATGAAGATCTGTGTTGAAGTTTCTATGACATGGTAGAGTCTGCAGACATGTTGATGACTGAGGTTCTTCATGGCTTCTATCTCCACCTTTACACGCGGCAAGTCATCCTGAGCGGAACGATGATCATTTAGCTTTTTGGATGCATGACTTGGTATTTCTTTACAGGACAACCAATGATATTTCATTTAGTTTTGACTGTTATTTTTGCAAAAAAGCTAAAATCTTGTGTAAAAGCCATGCTGACATTTGTAAAACAAACTAGAAAGAGCAGCACAGCGTCATTACTGTTGGCTGTCATTTTCTTTGTCTCTGGCAGCAAAACTTTAGTATTACCGTTTCCTGTCTGAGTAACTTAAACCCTTAATATTAACACAACAATTAATTGCATGCAAGATCAAACTATAGAACTTGAAAAATGACTTATGTGGAGGATCTCTCCATTTCAAACAAATGACTGGGAAAGCCCATTAAAATACATTCCTTAAGAATAAACTTACCATGAATCATCAAAAATATACAGTGCTATATACATAGCCTAGTTTTTTGTTGTTGTTTTTTTTGACTGGTAGTCAGACATGGTCTGATTAACAGTTAAACAGATCTCGACACCAAAACACATTATTTTCCTTTTTTCACGCATCATTTATTTATCTGGACTCCAATTCTGAATTTTCTTATTGTTTTTGTTCATCACTGTTGACATTATGAATGTTCTTAATGCTCTCATTTGTTTATTTTTGTTTTCCTATTGGTTTATTGTTCGGCACGTGACCTAATTTAACACACTCGTGCCAAATAAAAGTTGTGCGTGTCTTTCAAACAGAGGAACATCACGGAGCCAAACTGGGTTTTGTTTTATGTCACGTTTAACGCTCTGCGGCTCTCATTGTATCTCATCAGTCATGAGGGAGAGCAGCATTACGTAGCCTCGCCAGTGTGTCGTAAAAAACATAGTTGTGCTGTTTTGTTTTGTTTTTCATACCAAATCCAAATTCATGTCTGGACAGTTTTAATGAAAAATGTCTCTTTTACCCCGAGATCTTTTTTATTCATGATCTTGATGGCGACCTTTTCTCCTGTCAGCAGGTGTCGGCCCAGTTTCACTTTAGCAAAGCCGCCTGCAAAATAAGACATAGTTCAGAATCAGAACCCCCCACGTTCGGGACGAGTCGACGCAAACTTAAAACACTTTAACGCAGCACCTGAGCCGATAGTCTCGTAGACCTCATAGTGTCTGTGGAGCTCTGCGGCTCCGCGGTGCTCCGTCCTCTCCACCGGCATCCTTTGTTCCAGCGAGCTGAAGATAGTCCTCACTGCGGAGACAGATTCACTCGTCACCTCACCGCCGATATCAACATACAACACAAACCTTCAAAACACTTTTATTTTGGCTCCAACCTTCTTTTCTAGCTAACGTTTTCTGGCTGCCAACTTGCCAGAAAACTATAGAAGTTAAAGTGCTACAATGTCATTCGGTTCCGACGATTAACTCCTCTCTATGCCTTAAAATTATCTTATCTTGTTGGAAACAGACGTAAACCATAAAGTTGAATGAATAAACACTTACCTCAAGTATGTTTGGTTACAGGAGTTTGAATTTCGCCCGTCAATTGACGACATTTCCTGCTTCCGGTTTGTTCGCCGCCCGTCCCTCTTGTGGTAAAATGTGGTACTACAATAGAAAACGCCCCACAAAAAGCTTTCATCCACCAAAACCCCTCATAAATTGTTCTTAAAAATGTTTTGCCTTTGAACTTTGCAGTGCTTTACAAAGAGAAAAACGTTTTAAAAAAGCACTGATACACGGAGACATGCTTTATAGGCTTTCTCTGCAGGTTGAAGAAAACTAAGAGCGATCTAAAATGTTTTACTTCCTGTTATAGCAAATGTATGCTAATTTGATTTGATTTTATATAAAACTTAAATATTATAAAGTAACTATCAACAGAACAGATTTGTTATCCAATATGTGCCTGCTTTAGCGTACATTTTATAAATTCTACACCATATTGCAAAACAGATCAGGGATAGTGTACATAAATTCAAGCTGGTGGTACAGTGCATTAGACAATAAAGGGAGCAGAATATCACCAAAAACATCTATTTTAATAACTTCCTTCAAAAAGCGAAGTTTATATTAAAACTACATTGCAGAATAAATTTCATAATTTAATTTTTTTTTTTTTTTACATTGTGACGATTGTGGCTTACGGCTAATGAAAACCCAAATTTCAATTCTCTCAAAAAATAAATATATAATTAGGTCAATAGAAAACAAAAGAACTTCATTGTAGAGATAGACTTCTGAAAAGCATATTTGTGTAATATGGATCATTTGAACTCCATTCTCAGTTGGGATTACTTTTGCATTAACTACTGCATCAATGCCTTGAGGAGTTGAGAAACCTCAGCCTTCATCTCATCTGCACTCTTGGTTCTGGTGTTACTGATCCTCTGTCTGGACATTGCTCCATGGATTCTCTGTGGAGTTTTAGTATGGTATGGCCGGTTTGCTTACAAATCAAGTGCAATGGTTATTATTGCTTAACTAGTTTGGCAATGAGGGAAGACATCCTGTCCAGTTGGATAATGAAATGACCATGTCTATAAAGCTGGTCAACAGTGAAGTGCAATGAAACATCCAGTTAGATGGCTGCTCTGACTTTAGACTTAATAAAATACAGCAGATCAACACCAGAAGATAATCATAGTCTGCAAATTATCACTGGCTGTAGAAACTGAACTTCAAGCAACTTTGCATACATTTTGCATACTGCACACTGAACAGCCAACATCTTGAGCAATAACCTTTTGTGGCTGATCATCCTTGTTAAGGAATTCATTGTCTATGCTGCCCAACATTCATCAATTTCCCCAATGATTGTGTGTGGGCCATAACATTTCTGCTTTCAAAGTTATGCTCATTAATCTTAATACATGTAGCGTAATTTTCCAAGAATGTAAAAAATGTTGGGTATCCATGAAAATTAACTGAAATAAACGCTTGAAATATATTACCGTTTCACTTTGTGAACTGCCTTTATTTTACTGAACTATATCAGTGATATTCTGTTTCACTAAGTACAAGTTTAATGTTAGTTGTAAAACAAATATTTGCCTGAACTGAAGGTTAACAAAATGCCACAATTATCTGAATAAAACTTAAAAGTCAGCAGTTAAGTGAAAATATGCTTTAAATGTTCACATCTATTTGGTCAAGTGGATATAACACCAGGTCCGCATTCATTCATGATGGTAAGATCATTGCTTTAATGGGTTGACAGCATGTAAAAGGCCATAATTCAATCACATTAACTTAAAGCACTGAAATGTGAAAAACAAAGACCAGTCCAAATTGCGTTCCATTTTTCCCATATAAAATTCAAAGTAAAAGCACAGGGACCAGCACTCCCCCATACACTTTCTCATGTTAACATGGCTTTACATAAATGTTAGCAATGTTCTCCATGTGCTCTGGGGAACACTTGGGGAATTGCTCTGTGAATGAAAGGCTGTACTGGTAGTGTCCATGCATGAAGGCTATTGAGAATGTTAAAAATAAAAAATAATAAAATAAGGTGAGCCTGGGCCTTTGGCATTAAGGGTTGCAGGGTCCACATTCACAAGAAAATATCCGTGTACGTTTGACTATCTTCTGACACCATTACCCCAAAAAACATTCAAGGCTCTTTCCATGCTGATTGACTCCTTTTGTACATACAACAGAAATGACAGGTTCTTTTTTTTTTTTTTTTGCTAATTATTCCTCGTTTTAGCGTTTTTTTTTTGTTTTGTTTTTTTCTTTGTCCTTGGCGTAGGGTATGAGATAATTGGATGGTAAGACCATCCTTACTAAAGGGTTCTGTAATAAAACCTCAAGAAAAAAAGAAAAATGAAAGAGTTACAGTCCCTCCACCCCCAAAGAAAAGCTGCCCAAAATTGGACAAACACCACTTTTACATGTTAGTTCTGAAAATATGACAAGTAACAATTTTTAACAAAATGCATCCGTCTACAACAAAAAATATACATTTCACTCCCCTTGAGATTTGTTCAGCTTATTATATGTAATAACTGGTCTGTTTTCTTTGTAGCATCGTACCAACATTCACGGACTTTGATATTGAAGAAGTATAAAGACAAATACAGTAGGATAAAAATACAGTTAAAAAATACAAACGGATGTTTTTCTTAAATGATAATTTATCAGATACAAACCCAGAAACTGATCCTTGACATAAAAAAAAAAAAGGAAACTAGAGTTACCCCCTGAGGTCAAAAGATGAAACTATAGCCATGTCTCAAACCAGAGTTTACTACTAAATACTACACTACTTTGTTTTTTTGTTGTTGTTTTTTTAAGTAGTGTGCTCTAAACTGGACGTCCTTTGTGACACACAATGTGCAGTAAGCAAGTGCACTAGTTTGGGCGTTACAACACACTAGCAAGATATGACACTAAGGAAAACATGAAGGCACCATTATCTGAGGCACAAAACACCTCAAGAATCAAACAACTATTGTGTCAAGGGAGGAAGATAAAAAAAAAAAAAAGGAGAATTACAAGTTCAAAAGGTGATTTTGTTTTTACGAGTACAGTGCTTTGCTGAAGTACTCAATCTCACTGAACTATATCACATCTTGTACCACAACAGCAACCCACATTGCATTTAATACAATTTCATGTGATTGATTCAACACAGTATTTTATAATTTGTGAGATGGAAGAACAATGATGCACTGTTTTCAACGCCCTTAGAACCGCCGGTTCTCGGTCAGGTGGGAATGTGCTGACAGACACGACCATCAGTCATTCACAACTCTGTCCTGCGTGGACAAGTAGCAAGAAGAAAAATATTTTTGAAATTAAATAAAAATTCACACCACAGATTTTCATTTGCACAAACTTTTATAAACCATGTCCCAACTTCACATTATAAAATACTTTGTCTTGGTCTATGACACAAAACTCCCACTAAAATACAAGGCTGTCTGCAGTTGTGATGCGAGAAAAATGTGAAACAGTTCAAGGGGTATAAATACCTTTCCAAGGCTCTGTTTGAGGCAGTGAATCGGGTTAAGGCCAAATTACTCAAGAACGTCCAGACTTAATGCATGTACAGCATATATCAGCAATATGATGTTAGAACCTGACTCAGAGAATTGCCAAAAATGATACGTTTAAAAACCAGAACTCTAGTTATTCTCAGTCTGGTTTGCTACATAGACCTTTGCTCTCAAGGTTAAGTCAATTATACTCCGCTAGGCATTGTAAGCTTGTATTTCAGAGGATGTTATTATGCGCAGTAAAATATACATGTATGTTAGAGGAATATATGTGGGTTTCAGTCTATAAGATCTCAGGAAGGAGTACATCCAAGCATTCAAGGTGAAGACTTTGGCTTTAAAAAGTTAGTCTAAAATATGCACGAATATGAAGCGCATATAAATCTTATGTCATCAAATAAAAATGGATATGAAATAGTTGAATAAAATGGAAATGAACAAAATGGCTCGCAAATAGTCACAAAATGTCTCAATAAAAACCATTTCTTCTTAAATGAGCAAAAAACAAAACAAACAAACAAAAAAAAAAAACAACAACAAGAAATGTTTTCAAGTTTCACCTTTTCACACTTGTCGCATTTCATCTGTAACCAGACTTGTTTGAAAAGGAACAAGAACTATAAAAAGGAACTGATACTTGGATTCGGAGGGCTTGAAGGGGTAAAGGTTCAAGTTTATCATTCCTCATGTGCAAGTCAATATAAAAATGCTACAAGTAGTACAACGCTTTTGTCATCATGGCGTGTGGAAGGGCAGGCCAAGCCCCCACCCCTCTGTAGTTTGCTTTATTAAAAAAAAGGGGCTTGGATATTGGCAGGCCAGCTTGCTTATCACTGCTGCTGTGCAGTCTCTAATGCGCTGCATTTTCTGCTCCGGCTCTTCAGCTGCATCTTGTGTGATGGAAGAGCAACGGTCGGAGTCCACCATCGTCTCTCTCTTTTATGGTCAAAGGATCTCCTCCATCCTCTACTAAGAAATGCTGCTCCTCTCATATTTATTCCTATGACTTCTGTTTATGTTCAACTAACCATCCGTGCAAGTGTCTCACTCGCTGTCTGTTTCTAATTCTGAGTCAGACCACTGCACTGGGCTCAGTCTCCCATGTCGCTGGGCGTACTCTATGACGGCAGTGTAGCAAAAATAGTACTGGTCCCAGGTCTGGATGCTGAAAGCCCTCTGTGTGCGCATCCTTCGCACCGTCTGATGAACGTTTACTGTGCCTACGTCCTCCAGCTGTGACAGGCAGATGTCGAGTGTGCAGAATGTGCCTTAAGAGAGAGAAAGGAAGGAAGAAAGAGAAAGATAAAACTGAGCAAGACTCAATAGAATACAGAGGCAAATGCAAACATTTAAAATGTATAATAAATATAGAAAAATAAAATCATATCCAGGGTAAATGTATTTTTTACTTAAGCTGAACATCCATCCAACATTTTTAAAAAAAATGACGTATGCAGACTTGAATGAAAATAAGGCAGTGCTAAATTTAGCTGCATCATGTGTGTTTTTAACCATCATGTAAAATTCATCATGACATGACATCAAATTCAATTTCCTATTACAAAGCTTACTGTAACTGCAGTGGTTATCAGGTGAGATGACTTGACAATAGTTGTGTTTACCTGTCCGACCGATGCCAGCACTGCAATGCACAACCACCGGAGGGCCCCCTGGAGGGCCCCTCCAGCTGGACCCCAAGCTTTGCACTGCTGCCTTCCTTCTTTCAAGTACATGCTCACGAAAGTCCAACATAGCTGAAGCACTTTTAGGCACCCCAAAGTCTGGCCAGCTGACATAGAGGTAGTGACAAACTTCCCGTTTCTCTCCAGACTACAAACACATGTAAAAAAAAAAAAAAATGCAAATCTTATAAACTGGCTGTGCATGCAAAAAAAATAACTGAAATTGATATTAAATTTTTTTAAAAATCTTTTATGAATCTTAAACAGCTTTAGATTTAGGCAAGCTTGTGTATAAGCCTACCTGTGTGTTGTACAGCTCAAGACAGGAGAGCTTGAAGTCCTGAAACACCTGGATGTGTGTGTTTTTAACCATAAAGTATCCATGCTGTTCAGTTCTCCCCTCCTCCAGCGGCCAGTACTGACCACATTTGACCCGTCCGCGCTCTACAACCCTAAGAAAACCACGTTACTTAATACCTAGCCATCAATTCTGAGTTTCAATGCATGTTGCAAAAATGTTTTAATGACAATCGAGACGTCAGTCAATAATATTAAATCTCACCTGGTGGTCATGACAATGATAAGTACCATCTGCTCCCATACCATTCGCCAAAAGTCAACAAATGTTTTTGGCAGTGGACCTGAAGGACAGAAAGTCAGAGTAATAAAAAGGCTTCATGAGGAATGAGTCCTGAAACCTACAGCTCCAAAGCCTTAAGTTGCTCTTTAATCTTTACACAGTGGCTCTTAAGATGAACTAAAAAAAAAAAACAAACATACAAAAAAGAAATTATTTTTTACATGTGAAACAGAAAAACTGTAATTTTAGAAGTTTATCTTAAAATGTCCATTGTCACAAAAAAAATACAAGTATGCTTAGTTTATGTAGAATATCACAGAACATAATATGACAAGAAAAGAGAGAATTAACCAGATAAGCAGACAAGAGGACCAAAGTGACTCTGGAGGAGCTGCAAAAATCCACAGCAGAGATGGGAGACACTGTTGACAGTACTGCCATTAGTGGCTCACTAATGGCAATGGCAATAATAAAGAAATTATCACCACCTTCCAAAATTAATGGCCTAATTTTTTACTTTTTTATTTTTTTTTGCCAAAAGTGATTTCTGCAGGAGAATCTAAAACAGCGCTTCAAAAACATTGTTTGGATAAAAGCATGTCTAAGCATAAATCACTGAATATGTCTTTATATGACAAACAGCTGTGTAAATTTCTCGGAATTAATAAACACTATTTGAAACAATGTTTGTGACCAATATTGATGAGGCCAACAGCATTTCTTATCTCACTTCGCTACAAACAGGAACTGCTCACATTTCTGGAAAGATTTGTTAATTAACCCTAAACTAGCAAGAGGAAAACAACAGAGCAGCTTGTATTCAGATACATGAGATGTAAACGGCAATACGTGCAACGCTATTTGCAGCTCACAAGCATCACACAAAAGGCAGGTGGTGTGTGTGTTCACCACACACTACCCAACCCTAACCATTATGTGGCAGTTCCCTCTCCTTATCACTTTAACCAACCATTTATTTCACATTTACTTGAGTGAGTAATATCAAATGCAGTATATATATATATTTTTTTAAAATCATTATTTGTTTACTTGAGCAAAACATGAACCAAGTAAATTCAGAAGCAAGTCATGATGAGGCAAATTGTTCTTCTGTACTATTTATCTCTACTGTTCACTTGATACTGAAAACACAGAGTCTTAGTTTCAGTAGTCAACTAAACAAGCTTGTGTCACTTAGATGTCAGGACCAACTTATTGGTCTACAGTTTGACCAAACTTGCATCAAGAAAATCAAAAAGAGTTTTGAACCTTGAGTAGCGATGTAGGCATTGCTTCTCTTGTACCCGTCCATGAAACTGGCATTTATGTAATCTGATGTCTGAAAAACAAAACAAAAGGCAGGTTCAGGTAACAACCCAACATCCTCTGGCAGGAGAACAGCAAAATATTATTGATAATTAATATTATTATTTATGAACATTTTATAAATATATTATACAAAGTACAAAAATGGATTCATAGATGATGTGACGAACAGCTATTGCAGATTCTGATGAAAAGATTAATGTAGTTATAGTGTAGTACTAAACTATAAATACCCCTTCTCCTTTTCACATATTTTGTCAAGGTAAAAAAATCAGGCTTCAATGCATTTCATTGAGATTTTATGGGACCAGACACCACAAAGTCAAATGAAGCAAAAGAAAAATTATATATGGTTGTCAAATATAAAGAACTTGAAGGAGAGATGCATATTTGTATTTAGCCCAATTCTTGGCAAGCTTTGAACAGAGAACTATTTTAAGAAATTGAATGACCACAAATCAACTTAATATGACAAGAAAGGAGAGCATTAATCAGACAAGAGGATCAAAGGAACTGCAGAAATCCACATCAGAGATGGGAGAAACTGTTGATGGTTTCACGAATGGCAATAATAAAGAAATCATCACCACCTTCCTAAAATAATGGCCTCATTTTTTTTTTTTTTTGCCAAAAATGATTTCTGCAGGAGAATCTAAAACAGAGCTCCAAAAACATTGTTTGGATAAAAGCATGTCTATGCATCTGACTAATCTGATCAATGTCAAGGCATGAGCAAAGAAAAAACCTATGGCAAAAACTGATCTCTATAAATGCTCCATCCATTTTGACTGAACTTGAAATATTTCGCAATGGTAAATGGGCAAGAATATCAGTCTATAAAAGAGCAAAACTGGAAGAGATACTCAAAAACATAACGGATATAATTCCAGTCAATATGTGATTTTCAGAGTATCATATTATTATAAAAAAGGGGTAAGATTATTACCTCATCTTTATCATCACAGAGTTGACAGAGTCTGACCCGTGATTGGTCCAGGCACAGAACATCACTGTACCGGTTTTTAATCTGATTTGACATTTTCCTGTAAAGACAGTTAGAAGTTCAGTCTGGTGATATGGTTATATGGACTGGTGTGAATCTTCATGTCTGGGAAGTTTTCCTACGCCAGCACAGCAAGAAACACAGTGAAACAGAGTGAGACTTACTTGGAATAGTCAAAGGTGCCGGCTGGAGGTTCCTTGCGAATGTCCTCGTACTCCTGGTAAATCCCTTTCTTCTTCTTCCTCTTGACATACTCCACCAGCTGATGGACCGTCATTCCTCCCTGGTCCGGCATATGAACCGATAACTCTGTGTAACGATTTTCATCATCATCCGGACCCCATGACGAAGACAGGGGTGGGGACTGCGATGCAGGCTGGTTGGGTGGGCGGGGTAGAGCTTTCTGAGGCAGCGGAGGAATCCCTTCTTGTTCTTCGTCCTCATCCTCCTTCACAGCTTCGTTCTGAAACTGGCTGGCGGCGTTTGTTGTGATGCCAGGTGCTGGGTCGTCATCGGCTTTCTGTGATAGCGGTGTGCTGGGGGGCGTGTCTGATTGGGTGGGGGCTCGGCAGCCACGGCCGTTCACATTTGAGTTGGGACCAACGCCTGTGTTGGTTCCACTCAAGGGCGTGCCGTTCCAGTGCTGGTGGTTCCCCTGCGACTTGTCTGCACTGGAGTTGGAGCCCTTTTGGTACTGGCCTGGGCCTTGAGTCCTGCCCTCCACACCAACAATGTGGTTCTGAGGGTTAGCATTGTTGTCATCGTAGCAGTTGGCGTTAGCCACGGCTCGCTCAGTACCCTGGAGGGTGTGAGAAGGCACTGTACCAATGCTTGCGTTGCTATTGTCCAAGCTGTAGGAGCGCAACAGGCTTCCCACGCAGTCATGTGTGTCATGTTCTTGTGTGTCACCCGTGGCGGTGTTGGACTGCATGTTAACACAGGACTGGATCCAGGCCACGTGGCTGTACTGGGATGTTCCACCAAGATGTTCAGGGAGGGAGGAGACTGGAATATGACCGACCAACTCGTGAGCTCTCACTGTAGATACCTGGGAGGAAGAAAAATACTTTATAAAATACCTGACTTAATAAATGAGCACCCAGGAAATTTTATGCACACACCCTTTCCCTCAGCTTTTCTCTGACAAAAAGTCGAAGAACTGCGAACGGCGCTCTGAACCAAAGTGGGGAGGACACAATGAAGACGCATTTTAATCGGGCAGGAAATGCCCCCTGAGGAATAGAAGGAGACGCACAAAATAAAACGGGCTCTTCATTACAGAAATCACACAAATGTATAAATAATTATGTATATTTACCTTGAGCAAATTCAGAATCTTGACACAGAGCTCGTAGTCAAAATTTCCATAACTTGAGTTTGTCATGTCATAAATAAATATGAGTCCGTCTCTTTGAGTTTCCAAACTGCAAATAAATGAACAAGATGGTCACATACAAAAAGAGCAAGATCGAAAATATCACCTAGACATGACTGAAAAAAATGATGTTATTCTATTAAGCTTTTGCTGTTTCGCTTCAAATGAAGTACATGTGTTCATAACAACTTGTAAAAAGTATTCATACCCCATGATTTTCTTTGAAACTTTCCTCATTCTACACAAACTTCAATTTATATTTTTCTTTTTGTGAAATGGACCAACACAAAGTATCACATAACTCCAGTACAAGCAAAAAGATATGGTATGCATTTATATCCAGCTCTCATTAGCCTGATACTCCTATATCAAACTATTTGGCAGGATATAGTGGAGCAGGCGGTCAATATATTAAGGGAATAAGTTTTAGATGTACCTGCAACAAACTCCATTTGGAACTCAGTCAGTTAAACAGAGATGCATGTTATTTAATCTTGGCATATACAAAGACCACCTAAGAAGAGCCTAGGACTGAAGTACATTGTTTAATTTTAAATTTAGGTTCCAAACAATCATAAAAACAGAATAATCTCTAAAAAAGCAAGAAAAAATAAGATTTTTTCTTTAAATCACTGTCTTAGCATATTCTGATTCGCATCTGCACTTTTATTTCATAATACTTAATGACCGATTGTTGCTTCTACCTCCTTTCCCACTGTATCAACATGCTTCATAAGATCATGTTTGGAAAAGTGAAAGACGGCAGAAAGAAGATCAGAAACAGCTTCTTACTGGCATTTATGAACTGACTCCTGGTCGGTGAAAAGTATCCTATAGTCAACAGCACAATTTAGCAAAACTGCATTGTTATGATTTAGCAGTGAAATGATCTGTTCACAAAGAGAAGGCAGCAGAAAGCCTGTTAGAGGCCATAAAAGATTTGACAGTAGAGGTTCATCTTCCAGCAGGACAATGACCCTCAATATACAGCCAGAGCTACATAGGTTTACCTCAAAGCATATCCATGTGTTACAAATACACAACAGAAACCCAGAAAACCAATTCAGAATCTGAGGCATGACTTGGAAAATTGATATTCAAGCACACTCAGCCTCCCGTTTGACTGAAGTTCAGCTATTTTGCGAAGACAAATTTACAAAAATCTCAGAAAATGCCTGCATTTAGTTTTTCTTATGCGTTATTCGATACTTTTAGTATGTTAAAAATATTTAACAGCATTATGAGCAGAAAATGTTCATACATTATAAAATAAGCATCTGACAAAAAAAATGAAAGAATAGCTCAACAACAACCAAGTTTGATCACAGAACAGAATATTGATGCCTCACCTCTCTATGGCTTTATCCAGCTGATAGATGATGGCCTGCAGAACGGCTTTGTGGGTGGTGATGTCTGGCCGATGGAGGCGAGCAGTGAATAGTGCTAGGGCAGCACCATTAGCATCTCGGCCAGGCTGGTGTGATCCATCAATGGGTCATTAAAAAAAAAAAAAGAAAAATCCAAACAAAAACAATGCACATCAAATAAAACGATGCTATTGCGCTACACATGTTAATCAGTCAGGTCTGCAGAGAACATCATAATAAAAGTTCTCTAAAAGCTTGTTCTTCTCTTTTAGACTGGTGTGTAACTGAAAGACACATGTTGTTCCTTTGTATTATGCGCCAACAACTGCATCAATACTAACCAGGACTGTAAATTTGCCACTCAGCAGCTCAGAGCGGAGGGGCTCCTCGTCTGGGTTTATATTGATGATGCCCTCTTTGATCCGGGTATTCTACTCAAAACAAAGGATAGACAGAGGAGAGTCATCACCATCCTTGTATTTTTTTACAGCAGTTTTTTGAAAGCTCTAGGAAACAGGTAAAGATGTGTTGAATGACAGAAGATTAAAACATAAAAAAAGACATATTCCTGAAAATAATAGAGAAAAATTCCAAAGGGAGACAGTAAATATTTAAAGGCGAGCAAACGCTATTCACAGCACAAACACTACAATGCTATTAATAGGTCTGCTACCACATATCAGACTCAAACTAACAGGGCGGGAGGCGCACATTTTCTTTTTCATAGGTATGGATTTTTCTGTGGTTGCAAACATTTTGATTGCTTTCTGTAAAAAAAAAACAAAAAAAAGGAACACAGATGTAGAAAAACTAGATTGTTGTGCAAATGGCACTCTACGCATCAGAGGGATTTATATTAGCTCTGAGACTGGACATTTATGGACTGAATGACATAGTACTTTGATATTTAAAAGACAGCATCTGGATGTAGTTAGGGTTACACAGAAAAGATTAACTAACTTCCTGCAGTGGAAGTTTAAGAAAGTGTGCAGAAACTATTGGAAGTAGGAGGAAAAGGACTAACTACAGTCACCAAATGATTCATGGACCGATTTGGGGCAGAACCACAGATTTAGAGAAAGGGGCCAACTGTTGGTGCATAGGAGGAAAATAAATATTTATATTCATCTGAAGAGAACCTCACTTCTATGTAGTTTGACCTGATTAAAACTAGATTGTTTAGTGCAATTCATGAGTGCAAGGCCAATCAGTGTCCAAAATAAACTATAGTTTGTTGGAGCATAGGCCATTCCTTCCATAATGGACTATCGCCTCACTATACAATGTTAGTTGTGGCTGAAATACATCAAGTTTCTGAGTATGTAATCAAAAACAAACTTCCTACAATCTTTAATGACAAAAAAGTTCTAATCTAAAGCAGTATTTCACCATAACATGCAATCTGTTCCACTGACAAATATTTTGCTGAACTGATTTTAACACTTATTGCACTTAGAAAGACTAGGATTTGTTGTTGAGAAATGGCACCCTGCGAAGGGAGATATTTTTAAAACATAGCTTACTGTAGGACTTCATAAGAAAGTACAATTAAGTAAAAAACAGGGCATGAAACAAAGCATACCTTATATGCTTGGAATAGATCGATGGCCCTGGAGACGTCAAACTTGCGGGCCATAAGAAACTTAACAGCTGTAGGCTGAGAGACAAGCCCAGCACTGTGGGGGAGCTCCCTGCTCCTCACTTCTCTCAGGAACTCCTCCACAGCCTGACAAACAAAAAGAAATTAACTATCTGATGGAAGACATCATCAACAGAGGTAACATTATCTATTAGGTTTAGGAATAAATGAAAGATATCAATTGAAGCAAAGCTGGAGGAAGCAAACAGAGAAAAATAAAGGATGAACTCTAATGGGTGGCAAACAGATCAGCCTTCTACATCTCGAGCGAGAGTAACGTGTATGATACAGATAGCAGCTTGTAAGAATGAAAACACTCCGATGGCCATCTATAGAGTAGGATATATTGATCCTTCAGATGTGAAGTCAGAGAGTTGCACTGAACACATTTTTTCCACATGCAAAACAAATAAAGAATGCCTTCTTAAACCCACTGCATATTGATGGTACATTCTGGCTCAAATGGCAAACGTCAAAATCATCTCACATTCCAGACCTTCTTGTCTTGTCAAGTTTAATTCTAAATTCAGGGCAGAAGGATAATTACTCTAGAAGACTATACTGAAAAACCCAAAACTGACACAGTAACAGACATTCAACATTTGGCAAGCTTGTTGGATTCCTCGAAGCAAAAAACAAACAAACAAAACAAAAAACAGTATCAGCGGACCAGCAAAATGCTCAGATATAGCCCTGACGGCAAGTAGCAGATGGTCAAAATGTACACTTTTCATCTATGCAGTAATACAGCAAAATAATACAATATGGTGAACTATGCAGTGCTGTAAAAACATTTGTTTTTGCTGACTTTGTTATTTAATTCAAGACATTTAATTTGACAAAATCACAATGCTTTACCTAAAAACACATTTGAAAAAATTATGTGCACGTTTAATGGTGCAAATTTAACTCTGGAGAGACGCCAACACAAACCAGAAAACAAAAACCAGCAAGCATGCAAATGGAAATTATTGAAGTTACTTAAACTTCTACATTGCCCATAGGCTGTCAATGAAAAAAAAAAAAACACTATAAATATATTTATGCTCAACTTTCTGAAAAGTTAAGGCCATTCAAGAGCAAACTATTTAAAGCTAAATAATGTATTTATTATTTCATTAGTTGGACAAAAAGGTAAATATTCCCTGAAAATATAGACTGATGTAATTACTAAACCATGTCTTTAGAGTGAGTGAGGACCTGCTCTAAATGTTGTTTGGTAGGAAGATCTCCCTGTGCCATATTGATTTTCAGATGTAAAACATTTTGAGGGTCTATTTTAGTTGTCACAGTTTAAAATGCTATTTGAATACAGAAAGGTTTGTGAGCCACACATAAAGCCATCTTTAAGGGCCTCGCTGCTTGTGTCCACTAGCACAAGCTGCGATATTATTCAGCTTTCTGAAAGAATAACCATCATCAGAGTTGGAAAAGATCTAACCTATTTAACTTCCTACTATGAACATCGGTATTAGAAAGCTCTCCAGCTCTCACAGGACGATCAAAGAGGCCAACAAGTCATATGCACTCCAGGAATAGCTCAGCTGTCATTAAGCGAATTCATGCCACAGGTAATGAGAGATGATGCTACTCATAAAAACGTTATCTGCAAATCTGGGAAGCTTCGGGAGAGTGAGCGTCAAGTAATATAGAGGACGAGCAAAGCAAGCAATCATAAAAACAACACTGCTGTCTCAAACGCAACGAGACTTCTGATGTGTGGCATCAATGTCAAAACCAAGAACTTTAATAGAAAGCGACAGCAATAACAACTCTAGGAACCAGAGTATCATTTCGGCGAATTCATGATGGTACATCCGACACACAGACCGCCGGGTGGATTTGGGTCTATTTCTAGCCTGACTCTGTGTAGAATTAAAGTAAAGCTAGCACTAATGTATAATTCCCAATTGTAGAATTGAGCCCCTGTAAATGTTTAAACTCCACCAAAGCAGCTGTTGAGGTGATTCCAGGCAAGTCAACAATAGCTATTAGCATTAGCTAAAGGCTAGGTTACATGTGGTAGCTGGATCTCTAACGTTAACCAACAAAAACACCCATACACAAGTTCAGAGATGGTGGCACAAGTCTAACTGTTACGTTAGTATACGGATCTCGAACACGCGTATTTGGGCCACGCCAATTTAGGGTTATTAAGCATTATGACACAGTGCCGGCTAATTTACTACAAAACGCCATCGGGCTAACACACATGCTAACTCCTGTCAGTCACACGGGAGTCAGTAGTCTAGAAGAAGCGAACGAACGAACGGCCCACGGCTGTTTACCTCGCTGTTATTTCTTGAACCAATTATTTCATACGAGGTATTCTTGAATGAGGTCAGCCATGGGTGAAACGGGCGATGACATGCATACACAACAAAAATTAGAAGGGAGCGAAAGGGAAAAATCGCGAAGAAACCCTTACCAGCTGCTCCAGAGATGTCAAGGCTTCCGCCATCTTGAAGCCTCCGCAACGTCGCAGCGGGCGCGCCCACTGGCCGCTCGTTCACGCCCAGAGTCAGACGAACGAGGCTCCGCCTGGACTGTGTGGATTACTGGCAGCCTGTTTAATGGACCGCTCCAGTCTGCCCATTTTCCAACAGAGCATTGAGTCGATTAGAAGTTATGAAAAACAGCGAGATACAAATAATACCTTGTATTGACTTCTCGACAGTGTTGCTTCATAGAAGTAACACTGTATAAGTAGTTCAAATAGTTCCCAGAACCAGAACGTCAGAACATGACCTCTTACAGGTCATTGCGAAAAATGATATTTTTAAATCCCCCCAAAATTCTACAAATTTCGTAGGCCCCGGCCCCGTGCGCGCATGCGCGGACCCGGGATGGTTGTGCGCATGCGTTTTATAAAGCGGATGTGGGGTTGAACAACTTCCGGTGGCTATAGCGTTAGCATTAAAAGGCTAGGAAAGTGGCTCAGTCTCGGCGTAGTTGTTTTTGTTCAGTCCCTGGTTGTTCATGTGGGGCAAAAAACAGTCATATCTGTCATATCATACGTTCCCGACGGACCCGGACCTACGGAGGCAGTGGATTCAGGCCATCCGAAGAGAAGAAGGTCCGGACTTTTGCATAAAGACGGGGAGCACTTTCGTATGTAGCCGCCACTTCAAACCGGAGGATTTTGTTAGCGGATCCACCACCAGCCGCCTTAAAAGTGGAGCTGTTCCTTCCCTGTTTGCCTGGAATAACTTCACTGCACAGGCAATGAGAGAGTCTGCTTTCGAGAGGGCTAAGAAACGGCAGACCTCCTTCATGAAGTTGGAGCCAAACTCATCATTCCACCATTTAGGCATCCTGGTCAGTTCAGCAAGGAAGAGACAGAGGAGACC
>CAEGAA010014257.1:0-10766 GCA_903067105.1 Poeciliopsis infans
AGGGTTTGCAGGAGACGCCTGGTACGACAAAGACCCAGTTTGACAATCCATATATCTGCCTTTGGGGCTCTTTAGCAGAAGTAATAAAAGTAACATTAAGACAGCCCCCCAACAAAGGAAAAACACACCTCCTAATGCATATATTTAAATTTAGAGAAAGGCACAGGCTTATAAAAGTTTTCGTTTGCAACAGAGAATTTGAATTGCTTTCTGCCCGAGTCCGCGATTCCCGGAAAATGCATTTTCTGTCTTTACTTTCTTTCAACTCGTGCAATTATTTCTGTTTTGTCACGTCTTGGACTTTTGATAATCTGGGTGAGATTGCTTATTGTAACATTCCTTTGTGCATTGATTTTCTCTGGATAAAATTCTAGATATCTGAAGTCTGATGTCGTATGATAGCTCTTCCGGGATCAGAGGAATGAATTAACGAGCTAAATCAAGTTATTCCTCTTTAATTCTTAACAAACCCTATCCAGATCTGAGCGAAAAATACAAATACCATGTGCTACTCGAACACCACAAGCTCCCAGAGGCACAGATGATTGGCCAGTCATGCAGACATGATCCATTCCCATATACAGCAGCCATGCATGCATTGCAGCTTCAGTATGGTCAGCTCCATCAGTTAGCACAAGCCGAAACAGCAGCTATCTTAACTGCACCGGATGTGAAATCAGGAGATGTACAAGCATCCAGAGCTTTGCTCTCAGAGTCCATCTCCTTGTCAGTATGCTGCTCTCCCTTGAGGGACCTCAAGGGATGGAACTCAACTGTTGTTCCCATGTTGATCGCTTACTCAGTAAGCTGCCCAGATATCACAGAGATGGGTTCATTGAACATCTCCAGCTACGTAGAAAGCTCATCATCACAAGTCTCAACCCCTACAACCTACAAGACCTAAATGGTTGGCTTCAAGGTAAAGCACAGCAGCAGCGTCTGTCAAACAGACTAGTACAGCGCTATCAACTGGAGAAACCTGCTAACAACGGCAAAGAGAAAATCACTTATAAGGGAAAAGGACAAAGTGTAACTATATATCATGGAGCAGATCCCATTTAGCCAAAGACCTTCAACAAACCCAAGTCATCCAGTGTTAAGAAACTTTTTAAAGTCCATTGCCTCTTCTGTGACAGCACAGAACATTACATCAGTCGCTGTCCCATCATTAAAGAGAAATCAACAGCAGAGTTGGATAGGTGGATAACAGAAGGCAAGCACTGCTGGAAATGTGCACTTGCTCATACACCTGATTCTTGCAACCTCAAGAAACCTTGCAGCGACTGTGGTGACACCCATCTCCAAGTACTATATGACATCGCTCAGCATAACTCCTCCCATTGACAGCCTATACCCTCAGAGAGCCGAGTTTATTTGACACCCAGCATAAACTCCAGCAAAGTGCTCCTGAAAGTAGTTCCTGTTCTGCTGCATAACAATTTTAATTCAGTAGAAACTTTTGCTGTATTAGACGATGGAGCACAATGGACGATGATATTACCGACAGCTGTCCAACAGCTCAAGCTAAATGGTACGTTGGAAACCCTCGCCCTACGCACGGTGCGGACAGATGTCACACACCTCCAAGGGTCAAAGGTTAACTTTGAGATCTCCTCCAAAGACAACCCACAGAAACGGTTCAAAGTACAGGGAGCCTTTACAGCAGCAGGTCTGGACCTAGTGGGACAAACTTACCCCATACAGACACTTCAAAGCTCCAAAGGACAATGCAACCACCAGGAAAACAAAAGGTATCCCAAAAGTGCTTACTGTTGGAGATGAGGCAGTGACGTTTGCAATCCCAGAAAAACAAGAGTGATGTATTTTCCTGGTGACACTGTATCTGATTTAACTAACAAACTGCTCTCTCTAACCACTGATCAGCCAGATATTGAGACTTTAGTTGTGCATGTTGGAGCCAACGATCTGGCAAAGCAAAAGTCTGAGATTCTGAAAAAGGACTTTAATATTCTTCTGAACACTATGGGAAAATTAAAAATGAAGTTATTTGTCAGTGGTCCAATTCCATCACCTCAATGGGGAGATGAAAAACACTCCAGGCTGCTCACGATAAACAAATGGCTGATTAAAAGCTGCTCTACCAGCTCAGTGACCTTCATGATAACCTCTGGATCTATTGGCAGCGCTTTCACCTTTTTGGAAGAGGAGGACGCAATCTTAATAAACATGGGATAAANTTTTATTTTATCAACAAGGACAGCAACAGGATCATCGCGTCAGAAGAACAGGCTCAAGGATGTCTGACTAGGATGGAACGCTCCCCGTATCAGGAGCACGATATTCCAAACCAAGCTGATAAATCAACTGAAGACAGAGCGACTTCTTCACTTCCTCCTTCCCCCCTCCTTCTCTGCTCCTCCAATCATTCACAGGATTCAATAGATACCAATAAAGAAACGTCTTCTGGACCAGACGTTCTTAAATTTACAGATGGACTGAAGCAACAGGTTCGCCTCGGCACGTCTCTCCTTAGCACTCATGTAGCAGACCTCACTACATTCAAGCCACCTGCCCCTGACTTTCCAGAGGATCCATCACTCTGCGTTTCTGAGGTCTGAAACTGGGGTCCAGATATTATCTTTACACCCATCTTCCTCCAGAATGTGTCTGGCCCCCCGGCACTGCAGAACAGGACATTACCTGTCCGGATCACTACAAGAAAATTTACAAAAACAGAAATACAAAATAAGACGTCCAGAAGTCAAATGTCAGACCTATCCCCTGCCTAAAGGAACATTAATCTCAATAACCATCATGACTTTAATATTGACTGTGTGTTGGATGGATGACAATACTGAATCATATGTAGTAATTGAATTAGCATCCCAGAATTACAATTTTTTAAGTGAGAATATATTTAAGAATATCATAAATTGTAACAAAATCTTTTTTTTTTTTTTTTTACCTCTTTTGAATATCTAGGTATTGAGGTAAAAGGCCATAAATGAACTTTGACATTAACGTTTAACAAAATTCCAACATATGTAGAAAACCTCTTTACTGGTTTTAATTAACTTAAATATTAAACAATTATAATCAATACATATGAGATATAAAAGTTCATCAGTGACTTCAACATTCGTATTGTCAACCTCCAAGACAGAGGGGCAAAAAAGCTGTGTGATATTCTTGATAATTTTGGTCTAATTAAACATTAACCAAGCATACCAACAATCGAGGTCACACACTGGACCCAATTATCAGCAAGGGTGTGAATATTTCCAATGTTTCCCTGTGGGATCATTTTGTTGTTATCTTTGAAAGCACACACAGCATTGAAAAAGCAGAAAACGTTCTTTCACAGACAACAAAGCAGAAACATTTAATCAAATCTACTCTACCTCTCCACCCTTAAGTTGTAATGATGTAGATGAGTTGGTAGATAGTTTTCATTCTAAACTTTCAGATATAATTGACTTCACTGATCCCACTAAAGTGAAGGTTGTGTCTGGTAGGAACAAGGAGAAATGCACAAACTGTGCGATCTACAAGACAACTTCGCTATATGGCTGTATGTAAATGGCATAAAACTCAGCTTCACGTTTTTTATGAAATCTATGAAGAAAGACTGTGTAGCTATCACTCAACACTAAAACATGCAAGGTTCTTTGCAGAAATCAAAAACAAAAGTATTATCGTTGCTTGAGCTTCGTTAATGTTTGCTACAGTTGACAGGCTCACAAACCCTTCTGTGATGTTACCACCTGAAATTCAATCTAATCCAACCTGCAACAAATTTGCCAGTTTTTTTTTTAAAGAGAAAATACACAAAATCAGAAGATTAATTTGCACATCCACATTAATTCAGTACCAATGTTATACCCAAATCTAACAAATACTGGAAAAATTACCCAATTTCAACTAGTTAATTATAAAACCCTAGAAGAAATTATAGCTCAATTAAGCTCAAGTTCCTGCTGTTTCTACACATTTCTTCAAGAAAGTCCTGAATATTATTGGAAATTATCTGATCCAAATAGTAAATTCATCGCGTTCATCAGGTTCTCTACCCCCAGCTTTAAAAACCGCAGTTAACAAATCACTGATAAAAAACAACAGTCTGGACAAATTACAACTTCAAAATTACAGGTCAATCTGAAACCTCCAATTCGTCAGCAAAATTATTGAAAAAAACAGTTTTAATACTACTAGAATTCTGACATGAGCTTGTCTGCTTATTCAGGTGGGCCAACAGGAGTCTCACCAGGACCTTTAAGATGAGAAATTTGAGGGCAATACGACTATACTTATTATAATTCAGTTGTGGGTTTCCTTTGGTACTAGAACAAGGCAGACTGTCTTCCACAACAAGGGAACTTTCACTTGGGTCTGTCATGAGAACAGATCAAAATGCAGACAGGAGCTGGAAGAATGGATCATGTTTCAGTTTTAATCTAAAATGATGAAGAAAACTTACAAAAATATCAGAGAGCAAGGACAGAAACAAAATAATCAGACATGAAAAACCAACAAGGAAAACCAGGAGTAAACAAGATAACTGGAAGTAACAGGAGTGGACAAGAGAACCCGGCAAGGAGTGTCTGATAATGAAGTGCTTAAGTACTGGAAGATTGAATGCTGAACAAAAGAACTGGGGTGATTAGCTACCAGATTGCAGCTGTGAGGGGAGAGAATAGAATGCAGACTGAGGAAAGGGAGAGATAAAGTGGGACACTGGGTGAGGGACAGTACACAGGGACTATAAAATAAATCTAGCTCTAAAAGAATACGTAGACTAAAGCAACATAAACTAGAGTAACTAAAAATAAGAAATATACATAACTAGACACACTAAAAAGGACTAAACTGATGTAACAGAGAAACAAAACTCATTTTAATCAAAGAAAAGACAATGGAAAACAGCACATATAAATCAAAACTCCAAAACACTTAAACAACCAGGGAACCAAACAGGGTCAGGCTAGGTTTGAAGTGATGTTGTAGACTCCGACAGAGCTTTTCTGTCAGATAATTTAATGATAAAAAGTTTATCATTGATAATTTAATGATTTAGTTAATTGTTTGATGGTAAATGTAATCATTTAATAATGTTAATAATAATTTTATGATACATTTAATTAATTAATGAGAGATTTACATATATATGCATATATATGTCTATTATGTATGTATGTATATTTATTTATTTAACTGTGTCATTTAATTTTACCCTCATAAAAATGCGCATTTACTAAACATTTGATGTCCGTTTGGAGGAGGGTTTCTTGTTGGTGGGGAAACTCCATAAGTAAAAGTTGGGGAAATACTGAATTCCATACTCTTTTATGCTTGCTTCAAACAACAAAAGGATTTGTATATTTGTACAAAATAAAGCAACTGAATGAACACCAACTGTGAATGGTGATTTTACAAATATGCTGATAATTTCCTCAGGACTCACCACTGGTTGCAGCTGCCCATTGAGGCTCACTGAGCGAAGAGGCGAGTTGGTAGATAGGCGTTTGTCCCACTCACTCGGTCGAGGTTCTGGTACTGACTCCATAAAACTTCTCTTGAGCTCACTGATACTAGTGTGGTGACGCATGATCTCAGTTTGGGTCTTATCAAGGTCCTTCAAGAATGAAAAAGTTACATTAATATAATGACAAAGGAAAAGGTCAAAAAAGATTATTACAGATGTTGACCAAAACGAGCCAGAAAAAAAATACTGAAAAGACAGGAGCATGGTGAACTTACATTGCACAGTATGAGTGAAAGGACAGGTAAAATGGATGAAGTGCATAATGATTTTTCTGTAATCATAAAGGTGAGTGAAAACAATGTCAATGCCACATTGTAGAGTATTTTTACTCTACAGCAGTGCAGTAGAGTAAAATTACTCTACTGATAGAGTAGAGTTTACTTTACTTAAAAGTAAGTTAAATTACTTTTTCTAAGTTATGTCCATAAACATATCATGCTTATTTCTCAAAAAAAAAAAACCCAAAAAACCTCAGAAAGCTTCACAGTACCAGGTACACGAACATATTAAGACAAAATAATTTTGAAAAGAATCTGCCAACTATTCTGAGAGAAACATCAGTCAAGAAACACAACAGACAGTCCCTGTTTCAAATTTTCTGGTGTCATTAATTTTTTATAATTGTACTTACAAAATACGATGTTCTTACAGAAATCTATTTGACTTCTGTAAGAAGTCAAATAGATTGACTTCTTATATCTATTTCTGGATGTTGTAAGGTTGTGTTGGTTGACGCAACTCTGCAATCTTGCATGGACATTGGTGGCAGTTCCCCTGCCACCAATGGTGGTGGTCCCCTTATTCAAAAAAAAGGGGGCTGGATGTCCACAGAGTGTGCTCCAACTGAGGTGTCACACTCTTAAGCCTCCCTGACACGGTGTGCTCAGAGATCTGGGAGAAGAGGGTCTGTTGGATAGTCAAATCTTGTATTCAGGAAGAGCAGTGTGGTTCTGGTTCTAGTTGTGAAACAATGGACCAGCTTTCCACCCTCAGCAGAGTCCTGGAGGGTGTGTGGGAGTTCACCCAAATGGTCTACATGTGCTTTGTGAACTTGGGACCGTGTTCCTCAGGGAGTCTTGTGGGGATTGCTCTTGTAGTATGAGCAACCCCCACATCTTACTGCAGAGTCTGCAGTAAGATGGGATCATTCTGGTAAGAGTTGGATTCCACCAAGTCTGTCATAAAAGTGATTCTGTTAATTACTTTTATAGACAGCATTTCTAGGTGCAGCCAATGAAAAAAGGGGATACGGTTTGGTGTCCTTAGGATCACGTCTCTGCTTTTTGCAGATGATGTGTGCACTGGCTTAATCAAAGTAATTGTGATCAGTGCCGTCAAGATCGAGGCCATGGTGAAGAGAGAGCTGAGACAAAAAGCGAAACTCTCGATTTACTGCTTGGTCTTCGTTCCTACCCTCATCTATGGTCATGAGCTTTAGGAAAGAGCGAGGTCTTTGATACAAGGAAGGAGTTTTTTCTGTAGGGTATCTGCGCCCTCCCTTAGTGATAGGGTGAGAAGCTCAGTCATGCGGAATGGATTCAGAGCAGTCCTGAACGTGTTCTGGACACTTCCCACTGAGAGATGCCCTTCCCCTGGAGGAGCTGGTCCTAGTGGCTGGGGAGAGGGAAGTCTGGGCCTTCCTATTTAGTCTGCCACCCCTGCGACCCTACTCCAGAAAACCGGAGAGAGGGAAGGGAGGGAGAAATGGATGGATGGAACCCACAAAGTTTAAAGCATCCATCCATGGATGGATGGCATTTAAAGCACTGTTTGCTCGAGCTTAATGCGCTAGTCATAAAATATTTACATGTTTGCTTCCTCTTACAGTACGTGTCAGTGACAAAAAATATCCACAAACAGGGCACTGCATATCATCATGAGCTGAAGCCAAGTGTCAAGTCTTTGCTGTTCATTCTGTGAGCTGATAGCATCAAGTTTGTTTTTTCTTTACATGGATGTACATTTAGATTGTAAGGTGGAGGGGAAAGGGCAAATAAAATCTATGTAAATTAAATGTCATTCTCTTCATTGTAAAGAGTGTGAAAATCTCAAATAACACTAAAAACAGTTAAAAGGATAGCAGAAATGGCACAACGACATCAGCTTGAAAAAGTACAGATCAAATGAAAGAGAAGAAAAGCTATCTGAAAAAGTGACAAGCAACCACAGTATAGAACTGTAGATCATGGAACTGATCTTACATACATGACTAGGAAAGAGTCACCAATGTAAAGTACACTCTGACTCTTTGTTAATGGTAAAGTACAAAAGTGAGTTAAACAGACAGAAGCAAAGTCTCAGTGTGGGTGGCTGGGAGGGGTCATGGAATATTACAGGAAAAATAAAGTATTGTCGGATTAAAAGGGTGACAATAAATTTTTTTTATATAAATACAGATTATGAAAAAATAAAAAAGGAAACTAAATAAAAAATAATACAATTGGAAATTAACTGGAACATTAAATAATAGTGAAAATGTTCCCATAATACAGTTGAAAATCATATATTTGTCTCCCACAGTATAATCAAATAAGGTTGGAAAGTTCTTATTTTGTGGATGCAATATTTGGCACAGTGATTACCAATGTCACCTTTGTCAGGATCTGTCCTCCGTATCCACTGCCTGAACTGTAACATACAATGGCATGCTGAAGCATTTTCTGCTTTGCTGTAGTCAAAATGTCTGGCAGAAAAGGGCTGATGACCTTGTTAGTAAAGTAAATCATGTAAAATAGTGTATTTGACACTGAATTTTAGATGTT
This sequence comes from Poeciliopsis infans, assembly GCA_903067105.1. NCBI lineage: Eukaryota > Metazoa > Chordata > Actinopteri > Cyprinodontiformes > Poeciliidae > Poeciliopsis > Poeciliopsis infans. The sequence goes on from CAEGAA010014257.1 coordinate 8,266, forward strand.
TATGCTAACTGTTTTGCTTCAAAACTTAGTTGTGTTGGTTGGTCTTGGTAAAGTCAGATTAGAGAAAGCTGATCTGTAAACAACCTTTTGGAAATTAATGAGAAAAAGTGGTTGAGATTTCGACTTACTTTATTGTCATCTCACAAAGTCACGATAGTGAATTTGACAATAAGATGTCGTTGCTTGGCTATCGGAGTGCAAAGAAAATACTCAAAAATTACGTGTGACTATATAAGACACATACACACACATATATACATATTAAAAAATCCTAACATAATTGCTAATAATATTACTAATATTAATTTTGTGCCTGTTGTAAGAAAAATTAATTGATCTTTCCATCTGAAAATAGATATAATTTTGTATCATCTTCTTCAGGCATGCTCTCACAGCTCATTAAAAGTCATTGTCTGACAGGCAGCATAAAATGAGTCCATCATATACAACCCCTTTTCAAAAACACAGATTATTCTTGAACTTGTTAAAACAAAATAGAAAGTTTCATATTACAGTTAGGCAAACAACTGTGCCCTTGTGGCATTGATGATTAAATGACATGCTGGTTTCTTATCCGTTGTTTTATGATGGTTTGAATGCCTAACAGTACTACACTTGGCACTTTGTCACATCATCTGCACCTTGCCATAATGCTGCTTCCTCTTTAGTGTGGTTGGAGTGCCTTTTAGTTAATTTTAGTTGTATATATTGTTATTACTGCGCAGTTTATTTATGTATTGTATATATTTGACTTTTTGCACAGGAGTCGCAATGGAAATTTCGTTGAATTCTGTTCAATGACAATAAAGGCAATCTATCTATCTATCTATCTATCTATCTATCTATCTATCTATCTATCTATCTATCTATCTATCTATCTATCTATCTATCCAATCTCTGCACACAAAAATATAGTTTTTATAATCTTCAACATTGTCCTTCAGTCTCAAAGAAGCTTTCATATGTGAACCGTGGAGGATGTACTAACAGATGTTTAAGTCTATGGATGATCTACTACCATCTGTGATACCCACATGTATTTCATGCCTCGTATGATTTTGTATGGCAGGTTTATTTCAGCATTAGAGACCAGCTAATCCCATGTGAAAGCCGAATCCCACGACCTGACGAAGCCAAATGTGGGGATGGTGTTAACCAGACTTGTGATCAGGATAAAACAAGTGCTTTCACTAACTTATCCATTTTGTAGCTTTATTTAGTGATGTTTCAGACTTCTCTAGTGATTTTTTAAAACAAAAACCAATGAGTGAAAAATCTAGAAATTTTTTTCTATGTTGCTGGAGACCTTCTATGGCAACAACACTCTGCAGGTTTGCATCAGCTCCACTCTGTAATGAGTGAGCAACGATTGCTCTTGTGAGCCCCCACCCCACTTTCAAAGCCCTGCAGTCGATCTAACACACTCATCCATTCATCCTGCATCCATGTGTGGCTAGAGAAAGGGGTAACGATTACAGCATCCTACTCCATATCAACAGTGCAAGTAATACACAGATTTCTAAAGCTGAATCACGCCATTGATCAATGCTTTCTGCAGCCACACTCACTATTCTAAGTCCGGACTCACTATTGGGTGGGTCTGTATGTCTGAATGGAATCCTGAGTGTCATGAAATGATACAATTTTAAACAGTGAGAAGAATTCAGCTGCTTAGGCAGCGCTCAACCTAAGGACGCCAGAACTGACACTGGTTTAAGCAAATACTGCAGAGCCATACAGATTTTCAAGAAAATGTCAAAATTCACATAGTAAGACACAGACCCTTTCCAAAAAAAAATAGAATGTCATGGGAACGTTGTTGAATTTCCATAGTTCCACTGAAAAAGTTAAACTGTCAGATTGTAGATGTAGGGCCCAGAGGTTAAGCAATTTCAAGTATTTGTTTGTTTATTGTTACATATTTAGGGCTTCCAGCTCACAAAACCCACAGAAACAGGAATTCAAAAAATTTTAATACTCTGAAGAAATCAGCCCAAATTTTGCAGGGCACGAATGTTGTAATTTGAGTGTGACACACTAATAGTCTACTAAACTCAAAGCACCACCAGGTGTCATTACATTGCTTCAGTTTGGTTCAATGTGTGGAAGACTTGATATTCTCTATAGAATGGGTAAGCCACAAAAGTGCATAGCTAAGGAGGCTGGCTGAATGCTGTGTTCAGGCCATCAATTGAAAGTCTAGTGGAAGGGCAAAATGTGGCAGGAGAAGAAGCATCAGTCAAAGAGATGATCAAGGACTCCAGCAGATTATCAAACCAAAAAGATTCAAGAATCTTGCAGAGATCCAGAAAGAGTGGAAGGAGACGGGAGTCACAACTTCAAAAACCACCACAATCAGACTCATCCAGGAGATGAGCTGTAACTGTCAGCTTCCTCGGATCAAGCCACTTCCGAACCTGAACATAGTGTTACGACTGGCGTCGTAATTATGCAAATCTGAGTGTGCAGGTGCCTGCCTCTGATTGGTTGACGGAAGACGA